>VMDO01000008.1:0-149144 GCA_007922755.1 Pedetes capensis
TTGGATGGGAGACCGCCAGGGAACACCAGATACTGTAGGCTTGGGAGAAGGACCTGGCAACCCCCTCCCAAAAATCAATCTGCCATTGAAAACCCTATGAACAGCAGAGAAGCACTGACAATAGTGTTTCCCCTGTTGTACAGAGGGTCGCTATGAGTCGGATACCGACTCGACGGCACCTAACAACAACAACAACAACTATTTAGTAGGCAGGAGGCTCAGTTATGGTAAAGTAACTTACAACAAGACTATCCGTGCCCTACTCTCATGGTATAAAAATCTCTGTTGACACTGGACTGAACCTGAAACCCTTATTACTCAGCTTGGTGCTTTAAGTTTTTACAGGTTGTCAGAAGTTGCTGCAAATTTGAGAGGTCCCCATTTATTTATTCAAATGCATTGGATTAGTGGTACACAAGGTCAACACTTTGTTTTTCCCCCATAATCCATGTATCTTATTAATCAGAATCTCCTTTGTTGTTAGGTGCTGTTGAGTTGAGTCTGACTCATAGTGACCCTATCTATGTACAGCAGATCAAACATTTCCCAAATCGCCTAGTTACTTTAATAATAAAAGGCATTAATTATTGAGACAAAAGTGTTTTCTAAAGGCATTTTCTAGTACTGAATTACCAATGACCTGGTTTATGTACTAATGTCCTGGTCACAAATCATTTTTCCCAGTTGATTTTCTGAAGGCTTCTACAAGATCCACGGAAACAGTTGGTATGGCAAGATAAATACTTAATAATGAATAGATCCCCATAGCAGTTTGAACACTGGCACGGAAATGTATACATTCCCTAGGCTTTGCTTCAAACCCAGGTAAAATGCCTTTTGAATTGGATAAATGGAATGCATTTTGTAAAGTGCACCTTGGGTTACAATGAACTCAGTTGCTCTGATGGTTCACAATTTGGTCAGCCTAATCTGGCCCGGAAAGCCAATTCTTCATTCCATTGCTAATCCATAGCGCAGATTTTAATCTCCAACAATTAGTAACTCATTCCTACATATCTTAGAGTTTATGACTCCCAGCACAGACATTTTTTAAGTCACACATGTAGGTCTCTGGAAGATAATACATATTTGTGGAAGGAATGCGTGCTCCTTTTGAAATTCTCATTTCAATGAATAGGTTTGCAGCTGACACTTTAATGGCTTCTTAATGGAGAAAATTCCTAATTATAGAGAGATCTAAAACATAATTCTCAGCCAGGGTGGTAGCATCTCTCAGGAGACAGTTGGCAATTCATGGAGACATCTTTGGTTGTCACAGCTGAGAGAGGGTGGGATTGGCATCCAATAGGTAGACGCCAGAGAGGCTACTAAATACTCTATCATGCAGAGAACAGATTCCCCAACAAAGAATTAGCTAGCCCTAAATTCCTCTATTTCAGATTGCAGGAATTGATGGGATACCGATAGGGATGTTTCAACAAACAGATGTAGCACTGGAGGTGCTAACATGTTTATACCAACAGATTTGGAAAACAACTACCTGGCCAACTGACTGGAAGAGATATGTATTTGTGCCTATTCCCCCAAAAGGGGATACAACTGAATGTGGAAAATATCATATAATATCATTAATATCACACATAAGCAAAATTTTACTAAAGATCATTCAAAAGCAACTGCAGCAGTGTATAGACAGGGAATTGCCAGAAAATCAAGAGGGATTCAGAAGAGGGTGGGGAATCAGAGACATCATTGCTGATGTCAGGTGGATATTAGCTGAAAGCAGAGAATATCAGAAAGATGTCTATCTATGTTTTATTGACTATGCAAAGGCATTTGGCTGTGTGGATCATAATAAATTGTGGATAACACTTCAGAAAATGGGAATACCAGAGCACCTAATTGTACTCATGAGGAATCTGTACGTGAACCAGGAGGCAGTTGTTCGAATAGAATAAGGAAACACTGCCTGGTTTAAAGTTGAGAAAGGTGTGCATCAGGGCTGTACACTTTGACCATATCTCTTCAATTTCTATGCTGAGCAAATAATCCAAGAATCTGGGCTTTATGAAGAAGAATGCAGCATCATGATTGGAGGAAGATTCATTAACAACCTGTGTTATGCAGATGACACAACTCTGCTTGCTGAAAGTGAAGAGGATTTAAAACATTTACTGATGAAGATCAAAGATCACAGCCTTCAATATGGGTTGCAACTAAACATCAACAAAATAAAAATCCTTACGAGTGGGTCAGTATGCAACTTCACAATAAATGGAGAAAAGATTGAGGTTGTCCATGATTTTGCTTTGCTTGTCTCTATAATCAACATGCATGGAAGCAGCAGTCAAGAAATCAAAAGACGCATTGCTCCAGGAAAAGCTGTGGCAAAAGATCTCTTTACAGTATTGAAAAGTAAAGATGTCACATTGAAGACGAAGGTGTGCGTGATCCATGCCATGGTATTTTCAGTCACATCATATGGTTGTGAAAGTTGGACATTGAACAAAAGAGACAGGAGAAGAATTGATGCTTTTGAATTATGGTGCTGGAGACATCTATTGAATATACCATGGACTGCCAAAAGAACCAACATCTGTCCTAGAAGAAGTGCTCCTTGGAAGTATGCCCAGAGTGCTCCTTGGAAGCAAGAAGGGCCAGACTGCGTCTTACATATTTCAGACATGTAGTCAGGAGAGGTCAGTCACTGGAGAAAGACATCATGTTTGGGAGAGTGGCAAGTCAGTGAAAAAAAGGAAAACCCTCCACCAGATGGATTAACACAGTGTCTGAAACAATGGGCTTAAACATAAATAAGATTGTGTGCCTGGTACAGAATTGGGAAGTGTTTTGATCTGTTGTACATAGGGTCACTGTGAGTCAGACTCCACTCAATGACATCTAACAACAACAACAAATTCCTCTAGCAGTAAAACTGAAAAGCCCTGATCTATAGGGAGCGCTTTATGAAGCTAAGGGCTACCCTGGATGATATTGTTTTAAAACTTCCTATGAAATAAAGTGATAAAATGTAGTATTTAAAACCACTGGCTTTACAACCAAAGTCCTAGATCGAGGTGCAGGCTCCCTCTTACCAGGCAGACAATCTTAGACAAGTTTCTTACCCAAACCTGTGTATTCACTTGTATCATGGGGTGTCTTGCAGCTGTAGCCCTGTGGCATCCAATCCTGTCAAACCTCAGAAGCTAAGCAGGGACAGGCCTGGTTAGTACTTGGATGGGAGACCACTGGGGAACACCAGGTGCTGTAGGCTTGGGAGAAGGACCCAGCATCCCACTCCCAAAACAAAACAAAAACTAATAAAACCAAACATCAGGCACTGAAAACCCTAGGAAAGCAGAGAAACACTAACAATATTGTTTTGTCTGTTGTAAACAGGGTCACTGTGAGTTGGGCATCGACTCAATGGCACCTAACAACAACATCCTGGGGTTGGTAGCAGGATTGACTCATTGCTATTGGGCATTTAAAATGAAATAATATGGATAGAAAGCTTCTTGCATTCTTGGCACATCAGAAACCCTGTCATGAATTATAGCTATTTTTTATCAGTATATTTTTCTAAGTGGAGTGCCACTGTGACAGCTGTCAACAGTTCTCCCTAGGTCTTCTAGCCTTTGTATAGTCCTTGTCTACTTGTGTGAGCAATAGGATATTGTGGAAAGGACACATATGTCTTCAAAGCTGTGTTGTAAAAGAAAACGTGGCTTCTGCCTTGCCGGTTCTTGGCTCAGTTTCACTGGTGGCGGTAGCTGTGTTATGAGGTCGTTCAAGCAGCCCCTGGAGAGAACCACATGGTGAGGAACTAAGGCTCTCTGCCGACAGCTGACAACCTGTCTACTGCCTGATTGAGCCACCTTGGAAGGGCGTTGTGCACCCTCAGTTGGGTTTTCAGATGGCTGCTGTTCTAGCCAATGCTGGGGTGAGAAGTATATGACGAACTCCTATCCCGAACTGCCCAGTGGAGCCACACCAAACTGCCTGGCCCCCAGAAGAGGTTTAGCTCAGTTGACAGAGCACTGCTCTGTGCTCTCAGAGGCCCTAGGTTTGATCCCCAGCATGGCAAAAACAGGAGAAAGACATGGCAGCTCTCTCCTGAATCAATCTTGAAACAATCAGGTATTGAAACCCTGTGAATAGCAGAGAAGCACTGACACAGTGCTGGGTATGGCTCACCTCTAAGCATCCATGTATTAAATCTGGGATAAGAATGGCACCTGTTTGATAAAGTTGCTTTGGGAGTTTCAAGAGAGTACCAGGTAAAGTGCTTAGAAAAGTGAGTGGCTGGTGGTAAGTGATCTACAAATGTTTACTGAATAAACAATGTTATTGCTATTCTTAGAGTCAAATGAAAACAAAAGTACACTCTACCAGAACCTTTGGGATACAGAAAAGGCAGTTCTAAGAGAGAAGTTTATAGCTATGAGAGCCAAGATTTAAAAAGTCAGACAGGCTCAAACAAACAATTTACTGATGTACCTCAAGCTCTTAGACAAAAAAGAATAAACAAAGTCCAAAACCAGTAGATGGAAAGAAATAATAAAGATTCAAACATAAATTAATGAAATGGAGATTTAAAAACAATAAAAAGAATTGATGAAACAAAGAATTGGTTCTTTGAAAAGATAAACAAGATCAGTAAACCCTTACCCAAACTAACCAAAGGGAAGAGAATAAAGACTCAAGTTGACAAAATTAGAGATTAAAAAGAGAACATTACAACAGATACCAATGAAATCCAGAGAATCATTAGGGAATACCTTGAAAAATTATATTCCAAAAAACTGGAAAACTTAGATGAGATGGAAAAACTCCTATACTATAGGACCACCAAAATTAAGCCAAGAGCTTATAAGCAACTCAAACAGACCTATACCAGACAGCAAGATCAAAGCAGTAATAACAAGTTACTCAACAAAGAAAAGCCTAGAACCAGATGGATTCAGGGATAAATTCTGCAAGACCTTTACAGAATTAATACCAATGTTCCTCAAATTTTTCCATAAAATACAAAAGGAAGGAACTCTACCACACTAATTATATGAAGCCAGTATTGTTGTTGTTGTTGTTAGGTGCCATTGAGTCAGTATCCGACTCATAGCAACCCTCATAGGGTTTTCAATGGCTGACTGTTTCGGGATTGCCTTGGGAGTGGATTGCCAGGCCCTTCTCCCATTTTTGTGGTGCTGGGAATTGAACTCAGGGCCTCAGAGACTACAGCGCAGTGCTCTACCAACTGAGCTAACTCCCAGCCCGAAGTCAGTATTACTCTGGTAGTAAAACCAGATAAAGATACATCAAAAAATGAAAACTACAGACCAATTCCCCTAATGAAACTAGATGCAAAAATTCTTAGCAAAATACTTGGAAATCAATGCGCTAATAAGATCATACACTATGATCAAGTTGGTTTCATTCCAGGGATGCAAGGCTAGTTCAATATACACAAGACAGTAAGTGTAATATAGCCTTAAACAGACTTGGAAACAGAAATCACATGATCCTATCAATAGATGCAGAAAAGGCCTTTGACAAAGTTCAACATCCTTTTATGATAAAAGCCTTAAAGAAACTAGTAAATGAAAGAACATACCTCAACATAATAAAGGCAATATATGAAAAACCTACGGCCAATGTCATACGAAATAGGGAAAAACTGAAAGCATTTTCCTTGAAATCAGGAACCAGACAAAGGTGTCCACTGTCTCCACTGCTGTTCAATGTAGTAATTGAACTATTAGTCACAGCAATAAAACAAGAGAAACAAATAAAATGCATATAGCTGATGAAATATAAACCAATATACCACAGAGATCCCTGCTTATCCACGTTTATTAAAGCACTTTTCACAGTATCCAAGATATGGAATAAACCTAAGTGTCCATCAAACAGTTGAGTGGAAAAGGAAATTGTGGTATATATACACCATGGAGTGTTAGTCAGTCATAAAGAAGGACAAAAATTATAGTATCTACCAGAAAATGAATGGTAATGGAGATCATTATTTTAAGTGAAATAAGCCAGACCAGAAAGATAAACATCATGTTTTCTCTCATATGTGAATGCTAAACTTCAATATATATTCATCATTAAAATATATAGATCATGAAAGTAGAAGGGATCTAAGTTGGGAAAGATAACAGACTAAAGAAAAGGGTGAGTGGGCAAGAAGAAAGGGTAATAGGAGAAAGGAAAGAAAGTATCACATATTTTGCCCTTACTGCATAGGTTCCTGCAGCTGTAGCGATGTGGCATCTGATCCTGTCAGACCTTGGAAGCTAAGCAGGGTCGGGCCTGGGTAGTACTTGGATGGGAGACCACCTGGAAACACCAGGTGCTGCAGGCTTGCAAGATGGACCCAGCAACCCACTCCCAAAAATCCATCTGCCGTTGAAAACCCTACAAACAGCAGAGAAGCACTGACAATAATGTGTCCACTGTTGTACGTAGGGTCTCTATGAGTTGGATACTGACTCGATGACACCTAACAACAACAGCAGCAATGCATAGGTAGATAGATAGTTTTAAGTAGGTAGGTAGATAGGTAGGTAGGTAGGTAGAATATAGACAGACAGACAGAAACACAAGATATTCAAGCACAAAGGGGACGATTGGTGGGCAGGGAGGGGATAGAGCAGGGAGTCTCACGTGGGTAATCAAGGAGGTGAAATTAAACAATGTACAATGAAATGCATGTGTGGAAATGTCATAATTGAACCCATTAAGTTGTACACTAAAAAATTACTAGTAAAATAAGATTACTGGGGAATAATAAGAAACAGAAAATTTGAATAAACCAGGAACCATCAAGGAACAGATGTGGTAGCCAAACATCTGCCGACTGCAGCCATGGCCGGTGCCAGGTGTGGGACCTTGCGTGGTCCGTCCCATGGGCCCTGAGCTCAGGGACTCCTGGCACTTGGTTTAATGTTTGGCTGCCACCATACTGAAATTCTTCATTTTTTAAAAAAAATACAGAGTCCCTTATTTTCATTTCATACGGGGCTCTGCAAATTATATAGCCACTCCTGTCTATGCCTGTATAGTTTTACAGGTGAGTTTTACAGCTACTTTTTAAGGACAGACAATCCAAAATTCCTCCCCCCACACAAAAAAGGAAAAGAAGGCAAGTTACACACTTCATCTTAGAAGATCAATGTAACTTTACAAACATCCAAGATCTCTTGATCAAAGTCATGCAGAAGTTAGTGAATAAAATGTGATTTTCTCAGGTGGGAATGGCTGCTATCGTCATTCATTACCTAAGTTTGATACTGACTTTCACGATGGACTCTTCCTCTCTTCAAGTGAAGTTGTTTTTTAATTTTCTTTCTAGTCCAACAAGGAACATGCTAGACAAACTTTTCCTAGGTTCATTCTGGGTTAGTTGATTAGTTAACTATTCTAAGCTCTTCCGGCACTTGTAGAGTTTTAAAGTCTTAATATGAATTTTTTTACAGGTCACTTGCTTGTGAACCTTGGGAAGATTTGCTAATTGACTTAGTGTTTGTCCAAAGTAGAACTCAGCAAGATTTTCCGGAAGCTCCAAGGGGGAAGGAAAAAAATAAAATAAAAAAAAAGAAGGGAATTAGTGTCAAGTATCTCATTAAGAGCCTGGATTTATTCTGCTGTTTCTATAGTTCAGATATAGCTACCAGTTTTCTTCTGCAAAATAACTATGAACTAGTCTGTGGCCTTCGTGTTTATGATTTTTATTGTTCATTGAATTAATAATCTGTTTCTGTTATTTAATGAAAGTTAAACCTCACCTCGTTGATAAGCTTGTAAAATCTATGGCTCTCTTTTTATTCTCCTTCATGTTTTCTTCCTTGCTTTCGTTTTTATTTTCAGTGAGAAGTGAAGTGATTTGTATGTGGAGTTTTCTTATGGTCAAAATATCCCTGAAATGAAAAATATTAAAGGTATTTGGGAACAATGATCACAGATAATTTGCTACCATTTATTGTGTGTATTGCTGTTAGGTGCCGTTGAGTCAAGTTTGACTCATAGTGACTCAATGTACACTCCCTAACACTGTGCCACGCCTGGCACTATGTCAGTGTTTCTTTGCTGTTCATTGGGTTTTCAATGGCTGATTATTTTAGGATTGGTTCAGGAGTGGATTGCCAGGTCCTGCTCCCATTTTTGTGGTGCTAGGGATTGAGCCCAGGGCCTTAGAGAGTACAGAGTGGCACTCTACCAACTGAGATAAACTCCAGCCTCTCACTACCATTTAGGTCCTAAAAAGAGAACCAATAAAGCCCACTATGGAGGTTGAGATGAGCCTGTACCGTTAATGAATTACAACGTGGAGAACCGACTTTCTAGTGGGGAGTCAGAAACAATTCTTAGAATCTGAGAACAGAACTTTTTTACTGTTTAACAAGTATGTGAATTTCATCAAAAAGTAAAGTGTTTGGTAGATACTTATTAGAGAAATTAATGCATAGTACTGCTTTTGGCTGATTCGGGACTTTTAGGTTCTTTATTTCTAGATCTGCTTTTCAATCAAGGATGCCTTCTGTGCTTGCCATGTGGGCCTCCCCACCATAACTCTTGCTTCATCGGGGTCAGGGCAAGGTTACAGGATACTATAGCGTAATCACCAAGCAGCAGCCCATCACCTTGGACAATTATTTCTATCAGTCAGAACCAAGTCATGAGCCCTGCCCACTCAAGAAGAGGGGTTCAACCCAAAGGCAAAAGTGTGCACCAGGAAGTAGGCACTCCTGGGGCCACCTTTGTGACTGGTCTCCACGGTGGACTTCCTGGGTTCAAATCCTGGCCCCATGGTATACTCATTCCATGATCCTTGAGTACATACTAATCTCAAAGCCTCCATTTCCTTATCTGTACAATGAAGAGTTTATTTACGAAGAGTTTATTTACAACACCATCTTAGTGTAGTTCAATTCCCGCAATTCCTGAATTTCCAGCCATTCTTGAGCCATTTTAATGATTTTTGCCCAACTTGCCTGCCTCATAAAATATCACTCATGATCTTTGTGAATGACCACCCCTTTAAAATGTAATCAGTTTAGAACTAAAGTTATTAACACCAGCAGAAATTTCAAAAGAACTACCATTACCAAAACATAATTAGAAACACACATAACTTCTGAAAGTCATCCTGCACACCACTCAGGGATGACATGTATTCACTCTCAACAAAACACGGAGAAAAATCAATGTACCACACTTAATATGATGCCAAGCACACAGTTAGTGCTTGATACACGTTTTCATCACATATCTACAGGCTTGGCATCTAGAATATGTTGTGTACATGATAAGCAACATAAGACGTTGTTGTTGTTGTTGTTGTTGTTGTTAGGTGTCATCCAGTCAGTATCAACTCATAGCGTCCCTATGTACAACAGGCGAATCACTATTGTCAGTGCTTCTCTGCTGTTCATAGGGTTTTCAATGGCAGATTGATTTTGGGAAGTGGGTTACTAGGTCCTTCTCCCAAGTGTATAGCACCTGGTGTTCCCAGGCGGTTTCCCATCCAAGTACTAACCAGGCCCGACCCTGCTTAGCTTGCGAGATCTGATGGGATCTGACACCACTGTGCCACGGCTGCAGGCAACAGAAGACATAGGCAAATCTAATTCACTTGAAAGCATCGTTACTTGGATGTGGAGTGGGTGCTACCTAGAAGGCCCAGGTGCGAGGCATTCTGATGATTAAGAGTTGTGCAAACATTTTATTGCTGGTAAAAGAGATTTGGCAGGACAGAACAATTATGGAGCAGCAATAAGAGATTCTGCCATTTGGGTCAAGGTCCAATGCAAGAGATTAGAGAAAGTTCAACACATTAAGCTGAATCATAAATGGATCCTTGGCTTTCAACCAAAATTGTCCAGCAGGGTTATCCTAAATACCTGTTGATAAACTCATTGACTGACCTATTCATGTTCCTTGGGCCCCACAAAGTGTAGAAAAATGAATGAGGTTGTGGAATCAGCCAGAGCATAGTTTGAATCCATTTTCTGCTTATGGTATTTCTCCATGCAAGATATCTAAATTCTCTGAGTCTACTTAAAAATAAACAGATCCCTACCTTCCTGGCAAGGCTATGTGAGAAAAGGTTGGAGCAATGTGTATGAAAGAGCCTAGACTATTAGAACATGCTCAATAAACATCAATTGCCCTAACCACATATTTGTATGTTTTACTTTGCTAGTAAAATACAAGGTCCCTAGTAGAGTCCTGGGATGTGAAAAATAGCATTTGAAAATGAGGTGTGGCAGGTAGCCTAAGAGCAAAGGTGGGTCAGTACCTGGAGGGTCAGGACACAAAGTGCATGCCCGGGCTCAGGAGGGAGTTGGCTCAAGCCCACTGCCTGTGGGCTTTTGAGTCATGAAGATCACACCTGTTTTCCATGGAAATCTGAAATGTGCAATGGTGCATCTCCTCTCCCAACTGTTAAATATTCTTCTTGTTGTTGTTAGGAGCCGTAGAGTCATGTCTGATTCATAACGACCTGATGAACAACAGAACAAAACACTCCCCAACACTGTGACATGCCCGGCACTATGTTAGTGCTTCTAGTGCTTCTCTGCTGTTCATAGGGTTTTCAATGGCTGATTGATTCAGGATTATTTCGGAAGTGGATTTCCAGGTCCTTCTCCCATGTTTTGTGATGCTGAGGATGGAACCCAGGGCCTCACAGAGTAAAGAGCTGCACTCTACCAACTAAGCTAAACCCCAGCCCCATCAATCATCATCTATAAAGATAAGAAAATGTGTTCCACACAGAGGTTACATTGCCCAATGTCACACAGCAGAGGAGCTGGGATTTAAAGCAAATCTGTCTGCTTCCAGCACTCAGTTCTCAACCACCTCACTAAACTGCCACTCTATTTTGTTTTCTTTTAACTCATGTTGGCATCATTCCAGAAAGGTTATAAGGACAGGACAAGAACAGCTATATACCTTTCACTGCAATTCCTCAAGTGTTCCTATTTTACAATTTCTCCCTCTCTTTCTCTCTCTCTCCCTTCCTTCCTCCCTCTACACATGCACTCTCTCACACACATCCAGAATTTCCTAGCTCTGAGTGCTTAGAGTATGGGGCAACAAGCATTCCTAGGACCAAAATCTTGGTTTCTACAAACTGTTCTTTTGTGAAACACACTTGGACTTCTTGAAAACATAGAGGATTCTTGAGCTGGGGTAGAAGAAATACAAGGTCTGCCTGGAATATCTTCTTGCTCCAGAAAGTAAGAACATTCTCAAAAATGATGCTCACGTGTCAAGAAAACACAGGAACCTATCTGAAGAAGCTCCAGCTGGTCAAATTGAACCATGTTAACATCAAAATAAATAATAGAGAAAGATTATAACCCACTGACAAACATACCCATCCACTCGCACTGACAGGCATATCAAGAAGGGAAGCATTCTTTGTGACAGAATTCCAACTAATAAAAGTTGAAGGATTGATAGAATTACAGAAATCACTATTTGTGGGGAAAAAGGAACATTTGTACATTTCTAGTGGTACTGTAAACTGGTATAGCCATTATGGAAATCAGTATGTGTGTACCTCAGAAAATCAAAAGTAGAAATACCATATGATCTAACTATGCCATGTTTGAGCATATACTCAAAAGAATCTAAGTCATTATACCATAGAAATACCTTTTCTTCCATGTTTGTTGCGGTAGTGTTCACAATCCCAAAGATATTGATTTGGCCCAAATGTCCATCAACTGATGGATTAAAAATGTGGTATATATGCACAATGGAATATTATTCAGCAATCAATAAGAATGAAATTATGTCATTTTCAGGAAAATGGATGAAACTGGAGATCATCATTTTAAGTGAAACAAGCATGTTTTCACTCATATGCAGAATCTAGATTTATCTTAAGAGGATATATATGTGTGTGTATATGTATATATATACATATGTATGTATGTATATATATGGAATGCATATGCTGCAACTTTAGTCCATCACCTGCTTAGAAGTATTTTCCCCACTCATAATTTTCTGCTACTCAGAGAAGCACTGACAGTCTGTAGAATCTTTGCCACAAATGTCAAGAAGTCCCTTGATCTCTCACTTCTCTTTCCCTCCTTTTCTTTTCCTTTTCTCTTTCTCAAAAAATTATTTGGACTTCAAAAAAGACAAATGGACTGCCTTCTCAATATATCTTTGTAAACTGGGCTCTAATAAACATCCAGGGAAATTTTGTTCAAGACATATAATTGAGCCAGGCTTCCTAGAGAAAATATAATGATGAGTTGTAAGAACTGAACAGCATGTATTATTGATTATAGTCACAGTAGTTCCTAGTTACTAAACATTTACCCTGTAACAAGCACTACATTATACACTGATCTGTAGGACCTCAGTGAGGAGATCTTCCAACTTGGCATGAGTCCTAGGTCAGCCACCTATCAACAGGATGACCTTGGGAAATGTGTCTGGCTTTATTGGTCACCATCAAAGGATGTGACACAGGACTGAGAACAAAGTAAAGAGAAATATTTAATGAGTGCCCATTATGAGCTATAAGCCAGGCATCACAGATGTAGTGGCAAACCAAAATCAGCATGTCCCTTTCCTCACTGCACCTTAGATTCTAGTGCAGAAGGGAGAAAAGCATGGATGGCGAGGGTCAACCAATTTCATGAAAGAATGCCCTTGAACTTGCCATTGTGAGTTCCAAAGGAGAGGTGCGGGAAAGGTGTCCTACAAGGCCTGGATCCAGTCCACCTTCTCTGGAGTCTTGCCTCCTCCACATACTGACTGACCTCTCTGTTTCCCTAGCTGTGAAATGGGAAGAACTATCCTGCCCACTGTACAGGATGGTGGTGAGGATTGTTGTTGTTGTTAGGTGCCATCGAGTCAGGTCCAACTCATAGCAACTCTCATAGGGTTTTCAATGGTTGATTGTTTTGGTATTGCTTCATGAGTGGGTTGCCACGTCCTTCTCCCATTTTTGTGATGCTGGGAATCAAACCCAGGACACCAGAGACTACAGAGCAGCAGTGTACTAACTGAGCTAAATCCCAGCCCTCAGTGGTGAGGATTCTGGAGTTCCTTTGTAGCGAGTGCTCAGAAGGGCCCGTCCAGGCAGGGAAGTCAATACACATTAGTTGTTATTATCATCATGATTATAACCATGTTGATGGCAGCGTCCACTCTAGGTGCCCTGCTCAGATTGGTGAGAAGCAGCAGACATAGTTCCTGCCCTACATTGGCCGCCAGCCACACTTTGGCCTGTCCACAGACCCTTCCTCTGGCTTCTGCATGCTCTGCTCCTAGAGGCTGGCCCCTGTAGCCCTCCCCAAAGCCTGTTCTCTGGCTTCTCCAGCTATTTATCCTGGATGCGCTAAGAGATGAACACACCTAGGCCAACCATCCCAGGATGGGTCCTGAACTGCAGGACTGAGGGAGCCCTGGACCCTGGTCACTGCCCCCCTCCTAGTCTCCCCAGGAATCACTCCCTCCATGACTCTGGGTCACAGGGTCAGTCTCCAAGGAAGACTTCCTCCAGGAAGCCAGAGCCGGGCTCTCCATGGTGCCTGAGAGACCCCAGGCAGAGAGTGTGCTGGGAAGAAGGGCTGCAGGGACAAGTGCTCCAGGGAGGACAGAGTTGGTGGAATAGAAGAACCCAACAGAAGCCAGGGTGGCCAGAGCCCAGGGCCCCTGGGCTTGGGGGATGCAGGCTGAGGTCTAGGGGCACAGAAGTCCCCCTTACCGATTGGCATCGTTGTGGTAGAGTGGTGAGAAGACACAAAGCCTGGATGAGACAGGGTTAGGCTTGGGCTTTGAAAAGACCAATGAGGCAGGCATGCAGAGGACAGTGGGGCAAAGCGAGAGTCCATGGAGAGTGGCTGGGAGTTCTTGCAGCTGTCCAGGAGACAGATGTCAGTGGCCAGTACGAGGGAGGTGGCGATGAAGAAAGAAGTAAAGGGACTCAAAAAAGGTCTAAGCAGAAAGAAATTTGAAAATCATTTTGTGATTCAAAGAAGCATCTTTCGGTGAAACTGCTATTGGAGTCTATATTTTTGTAAGGGCAGATTTGTGATATGTTGTTGTTAGGTGCTGTCAAGTCAGTGTCCCACTCACAGCGACCCTATGTGCAGCTGATTTGAAACACTATTGTCAGTGCTTCTCTGCTATTCATAGGGTTTTTAATGGCGGGTGATTTGTGACATAGGTGTTTATAAAGTGGCCACCTAAGAAAATTTTCTACAAATGAGTCAAAGTTTGGATTTTAAAAATTTTGTTACATGAAATGCAAGGAGCAGGAAAAATATCCCAGGTGGATGACAACTTTTATTCTTACTTGCAGAGAATTCAAAGATGTACAGATAAAATCTGATAAGAACAGGTGGATTTATAATTCTAAAAACAATTTCATAGTAGAGAGAATACAGCCTATGTACATAGTCAAATATAAAGATACAAAAAAGTATTTCTGAAATATTCTAAAAATATAACCTATATGTTTTAAATCTTTTTTATTAGCATACATTAATCATCAAAAGTAAAGGGGTTTCACTGTAACACTTCCGTGTATTCATATAATGTACTCTGAACATTTCAGCTCCTTTATTGCTCTTTATTACAGCTTGCCCATTCCCCATCTACATCCCTAGTATTTCCCCTTTCACAGAAATATACAATATGCTTTTCGGAAAAGCACTAGTAAAAATATGCACAAATAAACTGTATGTAAACATTTTTAATGTTTTATAAGTATTGCATAGGTACACATTTTTGTTTATATGAAATCATATTTACCAAGGAGTTAAAAAAACATATGTAGTTAATCTCTAATGTATGCATACTCTACTATTGCCCCATTTGATAGGTGAGGAAATTAAGGCATGGAAAGTAATTTTCTTTCTTTTTCTATTCCTTTCTTTCACCCTTTCGTTGTTGTTGTTATTGTTGTTGTTGTTGCAGTACTGGGGTGTTGCTCGTGCTAAGCAAGTGCTCTCCCACTGAGCTGTACCCCCAGCTCCTTTTTTATTTTTAATCCTGAGAAAAGGTCTTGTTAAATTGTGTAGGCTTCCTCTGGCCTTGAACTTACCATCCTCCTGCCTCTGCCTCCTGGGTCTTTGGGATCACAGCTGTGAGCCACCACACCCAGAAGAAGTCATTTTTTAAAAAATCACAATGAATATGTGTATTTGGTTTTGGGGGGTAGGATGTCACAATGCAACCCATGGATTTCCTGCCTCAGCTTCCTGAGTGCTGGGGAGGCCAGTGTGTGCTGCCATGTGTGGCTACAATGAATGGTTTTGAGCTGTGACTGAACTTCAGAACATTGCCCTGCACCACGGATCCTCAATTAGGTGCTATATATCTTTATGTAAAAAGATGATTGAAGCGAAGTACCACAACAACACACACATGCACGCACATGTACGTGCCTGCGGATGGATAAATTAGAAACAGTTGATTCAACCGCACTCCAATGCCACAGAGAGAAGATATTAACAAAATAAAAATGTCAGGATCCTTTGATCAAATGAGACCACAGTAAGTCATTGAGACATTTTTGTATAAGATATTCTGTCTTCAGTAAAGTACTTCTTAAAATAGAGATAGCCTCAGCCAGATGCAGGACCATACACTTGTAATCCCAATGACTCCAGAGGTGGGGCCAGAGGCATCATGAGTTCAAGGCCAGAGGCAGCCTGTGTAACATAATGGGACCCTCACTCAAAATAAAAAGCATATGGGTTGTGGGTGCCACCCAGTTGTAGAGCACTTGCCAAGTAGATGAAAGGCCCTGGGTTCAGCCCTAAGGACTGAAAAAAAAATATATATATATATATATATTCTATAATTTCCCCATAATGTTTCCACTTATATATAGGAAAAACAGTTTTATGGGGGCCTGGTTACTTTAACCTAAATTTAACTGCCTGCAGCCATAGCTCTGTGGCATCCAATCTCAGAAGCTAAGCAGGGTCGAACCTGGTTAGTACTTGGATGGGAGACTGCCTGGGAACACCAGGGGCTGTAGGCTTGGGAGAAGGACCCAGCAACCCACTTCCAAAAAATCAATCTGCCATTGAAAACCCTATGAACAGCAGAGAAGCACTGACAATAGTGTTTTGCCTGTTGTACACAGGGCTGCTATGAGTCAGATACTGACTGCACGGCACCTGACAACAACAACAAAATTTAACGTTGACTACATTATTAAGCAGGTATTTCCCCAAATGTTACATTAAACAGAATTACAATAAATGGTTTGTTAGTGATACCCCGAGCCCCAGGCAAGTTAACCATTGGTAGGTCTTTCAGCGTGAAATATGAAATGTGAAGTGTAAACTTACTCTTGAGACTTAAAAATCCAATAGTCATGTGGGTAGGATAGGTACAGAAACACATAGTACCTTTACCCAAATAACTGCCAAGCGCTCAGCCTCCCTTTTAAGCCAAGATGGGAGACAAGAGGCTCATGAGCTGCTCCATGGAAGCGAGGATGGAGGGTGTAAGTCAGCGATGCAGTCTGGAGAGTTCCTGGTATTCCAGTGCTGAGTCACTCCCCTGAGTTGGATATGGTCTTAGTAAACACCATTGTCTAGATAGCATAGCTTCTAGAACAATCACACAGAAGAAAGAGAGAAACACTTGGGCTTGCGTGTCCTTTATATGCTGTTGCAGGCACTGCTTTCTGGAGTTGGATTTCCAGGAACATGGAAGCCATAAGCGCCACTCTTTCAGGAAGGTAGAGATAGCTTTCCTTGATCCTGGTGAAAAAAGAATCTGGAAAATAAAGTATACTTGAATTATACATCACAAAAATGTATTTAAGCGAGAAGAATTATCAGCAACAGATAAATGTTGAAACCACGACTGTCGTGACTTTTGCCAGAGGTGTGGCTTGCAATGGTGAGTGTGTGTGGTGTCCTTGCTGCAACTGGGGTCTCGCCATTAAGCTAAGATTTTTTCGTTGTCCTTCTCGTTCAACTCTGTTGGTTGAGATGCTTTTGGAAAAACTTCCTGGTGGTACCAGGCATTGGGGGAGGAATAACAGAGGATTCGTTTGGATCTCATTCAGAAACATCATCTGTTACTGCGTGTGTTTGTAAATAGCCCACTACAGCGGATGCCCCTTCACTTGCAGGTGGCAAGTGGCTCCTAGCTCTGGGCAAACTTTAGGGCTGCTGTTGAAAAGGCAGAATGATAGAGGCTGGGTTTGAATATTATTGGCATGTACTTCTGTAAAGCCACACGCTGAAAATATCATTGTTCCACATCAGATGAAGTTTGCTGTGTCTCAGGCTGACCATTGGTTAGTTTAATAGTTTTGAATTTATTTTAATGTGTGTTGGGGGAAAATAACTAGACTTACAAGCTCATCGGGCTGGGATTTAGCTCAGCTGGTAGAGCGCTGCGCTGCACTGCAGTCTCTGAGGTCCCGAGTTCAATTCCCAGCACCGCAAAAATGGGAGAAGGGCCTGGCAATCCACTCCCAAGGCAATCCCGAAATAGTCAGCCATTGAAAACCCTATGAGGGTCGTTATGAGTCGGATACTGACTCGACGGCACCTAACAACAACAACAAGCTCATCATTTCACTAAAGAAATGACTGCTCAGGACAAGGCCAAAATCACATACTAGTTCCAAGTTAATCAAAGGCAATAATTCAGTTGTTGTTAGGTGCTGTTGAGTCAGTATCTGACTTATAGCGACCCTATGTACAACAGGAGAAACAATATTGTCCGTGCTTCTCTGCTGTTCATAGGGTTTTCAGTGGCAAATTGTTTTTTGGGAGTGGGTTGCTGGGTCCTTCTCCGAAGCCTACAGCACCTGGTGTTCCCAGGCAGTCTCCCATCCAAATATTAACCAGGCCCCAACCCTGCTTAGCTTCTGAGATCTGATGGGATCAGATGCCACAGTGGTACAGCTGTAGGCAATAATTCAGTAGTAAATAAATAAGTAGTAGTTGGTATAAGGATATGGAAAAAGTTGTAAAGGGGATATAAGAAAAGGTAGTTAATGGCATACTGCAGTTTAAAAGTTTTACATTGAATTTAATACAGGCTGAAAATGTATACTTTTGCATTACATATCTTTACATGCTATAAGAGCTAATGGCTAAATATAGTTCATTTTATTAAGAAACAAAAAAACTTTCCATAAAGTGTTATTGGAAAACAACCTTGAGAGACAGAATAGTGGCACTCCAGAATGTCAGTGTTCTAATCCCCGGAACCTGTGAGTGTGTTTCTTTACATGGCAAAGGGATTTTGCAGAGGGAATGAAGGATCTTGAGATGGGGCACTGATCCTGAATAATCACTTGGCAGGGAGGTGGGACACGTGGAGGAGAAGTGTTCAGAACCATAAGAGAGACTCGACAGGTTGTTTCTGGCTTTGAGATGGAGGAAGGAGCCATGAGGCAAGTATCGAAGGCAGTCTCAAGAAGCTGGCGATGGTTGTCAGCTCACAGCAGCAATGAAATACCAGGCCTATAACCACAAGAACTATGTCCTGCCAACAATGTAAACCAGCAAGGAAATGAATGTGTTCTCCCCTAGAGCCTCCAGAAAGGAGGCCAGCCCTGCCAACACATTGATTTTAGCCTGGTAAGAGGCATGTTGGACTTCTGCCCTACAGAACTGTTGTTGCTATTTGGTGCTGTGGAGTCAGGCTTGACTCATAGCGACCCTCATAGGGTTTTCTATGGCTGATTGTTTGGGGATTGTTTTCAGGAGTGGGCTGCCAGGTCCTAATCCCATTTTTTCAGTGCTGGGGGGTTGAACCCCACGCCTCAGAGAGTGCAGAGCAGCACTCTACCAACTGAGCTGACCCTCATTCCTTACAGAACTCTAGGATACTAAATTTGTATTGCTTAGCCCACTGAGGTGTAGCTATGAATTGGACCAGACGAAATGGGACCTAACAACAACAAATTGCTTAGCCCACTGAATTTTAGTAACTTGTTATGGCAGCAACAGAAATCTAATGCAACAACCTACCTGTTTGCTTATAATTGTCTCTGACTGCTTGCATTTCTCAAGGCAGCCTTAAATGGAAGTAACAGAGACTCTGACCCACAAAGCCTGAAGTTTTCATCATCTGGCCCTTTACAGAAAAGCTTTTCAACCTAGCTATGTGCATACCAAGCCAGCAGCTAGCATTTACTGAGCCCATTCTTGATGCCAGGCTCTAGACTATTTAATATTCAAATTAATTTTTTGAGATATTCTTTTGGTTCCCCATTTTACAAATGAAATAAATGGAGGCAGAGAGGTTAAGTAACTTCTCAAGGTCACCTAGAGAGTCAAGGGGTAGTAGGGATGGAAAGCCAGGTCGGCCTGACTTCCAAACTCATCTCACACTTGGTCATTAGCAGCGCCTTGCAAAAGGCAGCAGACACCTCAGATGCTCACCTGAGCTTCCTAGCGCAGGTGGAAGGCAATGGGTAGCTCCCGGCTGGGCACCAGGATGCCCAGGTGCAGCATCTCCACAGGCTCCTTGTCTGTGGCCACAATGTCGTATTTGCGGATGATCTGGAAAACACACATGCGAAAAGGCAGAATTACATCACTTCTCTTCTGCTTTGTGCAATAGACAGGAAGTAATTGCTGATACCCAGCAAGGACATTACCCAGCAAAGAGCCAAGTGGAGCTGGAGCTCAGCCAACCGGCGACCGACACACATCCTTTTCCCAAGGCCAAATGGAAGATGTGCAAAGGGATTGATCTTTTTCTTCTTTTGAAGCCAACGATCAGGTATAAATTGACTTGAATCTTCAAAATTGTCTTCACTGGACCCCAACACCTGGGTATTTAGCATCAACACTGTCTAAAAACACATAGAAACACACAACATTTAAAATAACCAGAAGAGAACATTTGAATGACAAATCTTACAAAGGTGATCATCTTACAAAAGTAAAAATAACCCATGACTGTATAATAATGATTGCCAACATGCATTCAGTGCTTACAGTATGCCAGATAATAAATACATACAGAACTTTAAAATTTTGCTGCCCATTTCCATGACAACCTCCTGTGGAGGAGTCTATTATTCTCCCCATTTTACAGATGAGGAAAGGAAGTAAAGGCTCACAGATACTTTGGAACTCACTCAAGACAACACAAGTAAAGGTGACATTGAATCCAGGTCTCTGTCACCATAGTCACTGTTCCTAATTCTATAGGAGTAGCATGTCAACTACTCATTGCCCCGTATAGATTTCCAAAAGGAATGTTCTCCTGGTAAAAAGTTTCAGGGAGATTGGATGCATATTTGGAAAGCATGTCTTTCAAAGTAGAAACGATGCCAATTATACTTACTCCTTTCGGTAAAGCATATTCACCCAGAACTGTTGCCTTGTCAAGAGTCCGAGTTGTAAATGGGACACTGGGGGTAAGCCTAGAAGAACAAAATCAATTGTAAAGGCGGCCACGGACCACATTCTATCTGAAGTGTCCACTGGAATGCAGATTGAGTTAAATGAGTTGTGTAAGTTCATACCCAAAAAGGGAACATGATCACAACTCTTCATAAAGAAGTCCTATGTCCTTCTTCACAATTTTTTTTATCTCTTATTTCTTTTTCTTATCTTATACTCTTGGTTAAATCCAACACAGGGCTTCTAACAGTAATTTTCCTGTTTCATTCCAGACTTCAATGTGTATGTTTTTCATGCTTTACTCTGAAGCTTGATGTGTGTTCTATATTTATCCTATCTACCCTTCATGCAGTTAACACTATTTCCTTCTAATCTGAAGATGTTATAAGTTTTGTTTTCCAGAAAGGGCGAAGAAAGAATTTCCAAAGAACATTTTATACCAGAGGCTCAAAAACAAAAATCTCTTTATGTCTTATTATATAATAATGATGTTTCTCTTTCTGAGCTTTCTTCTTAAATCCTGCAGTTAAGACTTATCTTCATTAATGTTAATAGCATCCCTTAGGGTGGTATCATTGTTGATTTAAAGGAAAGGATATTAAATTCCCAAGATTTGATAGAATTTACTCTGATGATTTATAAAATGAGTAATAGAAAAGAGATATGGTCCCAAGGTTCTTTCCTCCCGTTTGATAAATGTTTACAATCAAACAGGAAAGCTGTCTATGAATGGAGTGTCCTTATGGTGCATTTAAGAGAACAGTTTTCTAACATATTCATATAGGCCTAAATGTGTGTTCTTACCTCATCGATTCCTTCAGACAGGCCTTTAAGTATGGCATATTCCTCAAATCTTCTGCCCTTGGCACCTGGTTCTCAGGCAAAACATTTTGAATTTCCTTTAGAAGTTTTTGTTGCACTTGAGGATTACGGGATAAATTATAGAGAATCCACATTAAGCTGTTAGCTGTCTGAAAGCCAAATGGACAGAAATGTCAGTTTCTGCAAACAAATGTCCTTAAATCACTGTTGGCTGAACACAAGGTGAGGCCTGTCTCCTTGCTCTGAAAATATATCAGTGGCATTTTCTCAGGTGTTCTTATTTGCTGCACCTTAAGCAAATCCAATATATGAAAAGTGAGATTTATTTGCAAAACATATCATTTCAAGATAGTTTATTTGCTGAGGGAGTCAAAATAGAATCCTTGAAATAATCACCTGAGTTGTTGTTAGGTCCTGTCAAGTTGATGTTCGACTCATATCGACCCTACTTACAACAGGCTAAACAGTGTTGTTAGTGCTTCTCTGCTATTCACGGGGTTTTCAATGGCTGACTGTTTTTTGGAAGTGGGTAGCTGGGTCCTTCTCCCAAGCTTACAGCACCTGGTGTTCCCAGGTGTTCTCCCATCCAAGTACTAACCACACCCCACCTGCTTAGCTTCAGAGATCTGACGGTATCCAATGCCACAGTAGTACAGCTGCAGGCATCAGCTGCATTGTTGTTGTTGCTGTTAGGTGCTGTCAAGTTGTGTCTGACTCATAGTGACCCTCACAGGGTTTTCAATGGCATTGTTTTCAGGATTGCCTCTGGAGAGGATTTGCCACGTTTCCCGTTTTTGAGGTGCCGGGGATCGAACTCAGGACCTCTGAGACTCCAGAGCTGCGTTCTACCAACTGAGCTAAACCCAGTACCTATCAGCTGCATTAGGACATTTAAAATATGGTTTGAACACAAATGGAGGCATGTAGAATGGTGAAATGAGAATAAGATTGAGTGCCGATTTCCAGGTTGTGATGTTTTATTACTATGGTGAATGTCACCACTGGGTAGAACTGAGTGAAAGGCATGAAAGAGCTCTCTGCTTTTCTCGGAACTGAATGTAAGGCTACAATGATCTCAAAATATTTCTTAAAATGTTTAACTAGAAATGGCTTAATGGAAAAAAGGTTGGCAGTGCATATGCCCAGGAAATTGCATTTGTAGAATTTAAAAGCTCCTCTACCGAAGCCCTAAAAAGTTACCACAAAAACGAAAGGGCATTATCAGGGTTTTGGCCACATGCAAAGAGCCCTCATAGGAAGACGCCAGCACGAAAGAAGAAATCCGAGCATCAAGTCGGACACTTCAGGGAGGCAGCTGCAATTTCCGACAGAAGCTGTTGCCTCTTCTGGGGGCACCCTGTGTTTGCTTTCCAAGGGCAATGAGAAAAAATAAAAGAAATTGGTGGAACCAGCCATTGTAGCTGTTAGTTACATAATATCTGCTGCCAGTAGTCCTATGTCCTTGTTTCTTGGGCCTTTTTTAAAGCTAATTTAGGGCAAATATTCCCCTAAATGTGGTGATCGTGTCCTTCCTCTGCAGACACGAAGGCGCTGTGGCCGGGTGCCATGTGCCATTCACACAGATGAGCAACGTGCAAGGTGGTTCTAAGGCAATGGTTATTTATTATTTTTGGAAGAAGGGGCCTCTAAAGCAGGCTTCTTCATGTCAGAGCAGTGGTGGCCTCAGCTGCAAATAAACCGTGAGTGGCATTATTACAGGAGTCCCATGTACAGAACAGGAAGAGGGTGGAGCCACCAAATTAGAGGCAGTCAAATTTTTCTGATTCCTCAAATGTGACTTTCAGAATAACTGGGACTAAAAAAGACATGGATCAAGTGTATACCCGTATCAGCGAGCGCCTTACCACAAGTGCGGAATCGAGCTCCCAAAAGCCTGGTGACTGTAGCTTTTACCAAACCGTCTGAGCTAGTTAGGAAAACTGCAAGGTTTGACTCGAGGGGAAGTGGGCCTGGAAGGCTCAAGGGCACAAGTATCCTGGCTTAACCTTCGGGGAGGAGACCCATCTCCTTCGCTGGCCTTCTGTTCCTACTTTCCCTCTACTAACTTTATTCTCCACTCGCCAGCCAGAGCCCATGTGTGAAAATATAAATTGATCCCTTGCTTAAAGTATTCCAAGAGCTCCCCAGCACAGGTATAATAAAACCCAAAGGCCTTACCAAGGCTCGCAAGGCCTTCACTGTCCTGGCCCACTGACTTTGCCAATCTTAACTCCAACCATGTTTGCTACTTCTCTAGCTCCTTTCCTCTTTTTGCCGTGTAGTTGTTTTTGTTGTTGCTGTTAGGTGCTGTCAAGCGGTGTCCAACTCATAGCGACCCTCCTAGGGTTTTCAGTGGCTGATTGTTTTGGGATTGCCTCGGGAGTGGATTGCCATGTCCTTCTCCCATTTTTGCTGTGCTGGGAGTTGAACCCGGGACCTCAGAGACTGCAGAGCAGCTCTCTACCAACTGATCTAAACCCCAGCCCTTGCCACGTAGTAGGCACTCAATAATTCTCCACCTCTTTCACTTGTTCAGTAAGTATTGGCCACCTGCTATGTGCCAGATGCTGTTTTCTGTCCTCAGAATAGAGCAGTAGGCAAAACTAAGTCACTACCCTCATCGAACTTCCAGGCCAGTTGAAAAACAAAAGAATAGCGGATAAAACTTTCCTTTTATCACTCTAAGGAAAGGCTGACATGTCAATAGGAAAGTGAGCGAGAATGAGTTTCTGCCTCGCCAGCCTCTCAGAGCAGGAGAGGAAATAACAAGGGTGGTGTTGCCCTGATATGGGAAACTCTACTGTTTCTTCGAACAAGAAGCACTATGAAAAGGGAAAATATGGAAAAGAAATGAGTCTACTTAGGGACGTTAAGGCATTATGAAATGTTGGACCTCAGAGGAATGCATCGCTCCCATCAAAGATAGCTCAAGAAATGAATCAGAGACAACGGACCCTGCCTGAATGGACATATGCCCTCTTGTATTTGGAGTTCCCTTCGTGGAGCATGTACCAAGACAATCAGCTGCAATAGGGACAGAATTGTGGTATTTAAAATGGTGGTGGTTGGTTAGGTGCCGTCGAGTCAGTATCCGACTCATAGCGACCTTCATAGGGTTTTCAATGGCTGACTGTTTCAAGATTGCTTTGGGAATGGATTGCCAGGCCCTTCTCCCATTTTTGCGGTGCTGGGAATTGAACTCGGGGCCTCAGAGACTGCAGCGCAGCGCTCTACCCACTGAGCCAAATCCCAGCCCATTTAAAATGAGCTGTTTCATTTAAGAAAATCAAGCCGTCCCAATGTCACTATGTTTATCATTTTAAGCAGAAAAATTATCATTGGCCTGGAAGATGGTATTTCAAACATTTTACAGTACCTGTCCCAGCCATGGGTGGGCCCGTTGGGGACACCTGTAAGATGATCGAAAATACATCCAATTTTTGAAAAATCTAAATTATCTGGCTAGGACATGGACCTTTATCGCTTCAAATTCCTCTGGCAGTTTTTCTGTGTGTTGTGGCTCTGGTCGGATCCTACTCTAGAATTTTGTCCCTGGAACACAGGAAGTCTCCATCTCCTATGTATGTTTAAGCTTGAGAGGCTGCATTGCACCCTGTGCAGCATCTAGTAGGAGACTTTTCAGGTTCTGTGACGCTAACGCTCAGTTCATCCCAGTGGAACAAGTGAACCGGAAGACTGCTTAAAACTCACCATGAAAACATCACACAGCAAACTGTCCCCGCTCAGCCCAGCCTTACCGTCTCTACAGCAGCCAGCTGGAGCTCTGTGACAGCCGCGTACAATTCTTTCGTAGAAAGCTGATTGTGGTGATAAATATCACAAAGGAAATCTGAGCCAGGTTGCTCTGAGTATTTCTCTAACCGGGTGTTGATACAAGACTTGACTAGTAGAGAAAAGAAAAAAGAAAAGAGGCCAATTGATGATCAGGATAAAAGCCCAAGGGGATCTAAGACCAAAGTCCTTCACGCAATATCTAAAGAGTCTGCAGGGACACTGGCAGTTTCCTAAATAAGCTAATATTGCCTTCCTGTGAAGCCAACAAGGATTTGTTAATGCCCACATGAACAAGGCTACTCAAGATCTCCTGAGCATCTTCTTAAATTTAGATTCTGAATCAGGGGACCAGGGGCTCCCAGGTGATATGGATGCTGTTGGTGTGTAGGTACGTTTGAGTAGCAAGAGCTTGAAGCTAGGGGAGGATCGACAGAAGAGGAAGTGAGAATTGGGCTCACATTCAGAATTAGAACTTGGACCCAGATATTACTAAATACACACACACACATAAACACACACCCACAGCCCACATGCACATAAACCAGCTTCACACAAGAATACTGCTCAGAGGCTGGTGACAATAATGGTAAAAATCTTTAGCATGTATAAAGTATATTCTTTTTTTTTCCCCCAGTATTGGGGGTTGAACCCAGGGCCTCACGCTTGCATGCTTTGCAAGTGCTGGACTACTGAGCTGCACCCCTCCAGACCTTTTTTTTTTTTACTTTTTGAGACAGGGTCTCACTAAGTTATGCAGACTGCCTCTGGTCTCGTACTTGCGATTCTCCTGCCTCTACCTCCTGAGCCGCTGGGATTACAGGCATGCACCACCGAGCCCCACTATAAAATATAGTCTAGGCATGCGTCTCTCACTTCAATCTGTCACAGAAGCAACCTCCAGACTAAGACTAACAATAATGGTGAGGGTAAGGGCGATCACATATGGCTTAGCAGTTAGCATTTGAGTCCAGAAGACTCATGCAGTCCTTGGAAAGTTACTCAAGTGTGTCTTAGCTGCATTGCTTGGGGCTAATAAAAGGACTAGCATATGGGTCTTTAAGGATTTAATGAGCTTGCGTGAACAATCTCTAGCACCAAATATTCCCTGTCAGGTAGCAGAAAGAGCTCTACCCACAGAGACACTGGTATATGCCAAGTATTTACATTTTTTATATCAGACCCAGGAATAGTTGCACCAAGGTAAGAATTATTATTACTCGTCTATTTTAAAGACAAGGCGACTGAGGACAAAACAGTGGTGGCACGTTTGGTAAAGCCATCACACTGGGGAATCTGAGGCCTCTGACTCCACAGCTCTTGCTATGAACCTTGTTTAGTTGTAGGAGAAGACTATCACAAGCTGCCTCCCACCTCTTCCTGAGAATTTATCCCCGCTTGTGTTTACAAAGCCTGAGAGAAATTGTAGGAGGCAACTCCATGGAAAGAGCAAGGGGGTCAGGCCAACAAAACCACGTCAGACCATCCCCAGCTGCAGAGCCAGGGCCAGTGGGATTGTGGTGGCTGGAGTGAAAGACAGCCATTTTACCTGATTTGAAAATGGTGTCCCAGGCCAGAGTATGGGCCTGCCAGACCTTGGTGTTGAGGCACTTATGCAGCTCAACTGGGGTCACCATCATTCTTCCGAATGTGCTCATCATCTGTGAGAAACACAGATGCGTTTTCATGCCAATTTCCCCTTCTCTCCAAGTCAACATTTATCCCAGAGTAGAAGCACCCTAAACAATGCCCCAGCTCCCCCTGAAAGACAGGAATTCAAAGCACCCCCCAGCCCTCTCCTACCTGTGCTGAGGCCAATGCCCATCCCTACCCCAATGGAATATTGGAAATCATCTTGGGATGACTTGGTACTGCGTGTTTAATAAAAAATGTCAGGTTTTATGACCCAATTGAAAAAGAAGACAGAAGAGGAGGAGAAGGAGAAAGAAGAGGAGGAAGAGGAGGAGGGAAAGACGGAAAGAAGAAAGAAAAAAAGGAAGGGAAAAAAGAAGGAAGGAAGGAGGGAGAGAAAGAGGAAGGAAGGAAAGAGGAAGGAAAGTAGGAAGGATGGAAGAAAAGGGAGGGAGGGGAGGAGGGAGGGAGGGGGAAAGAAAGGAAGAAAGGAAGGAAGGAGGGAGGGAGGAGGGAGGAAAGGAAGGAAGGACAGATGACCTATTAACTTTCACATCACTTCAATTTCTGATGATTTCCTAGCCTTAATCATTCCCAAATAATTTCACAGTGTCTACCATATCCACACACCACCAAAAACATTCAAAAATTTAAAATCTGAAACATTTCAGACACTTTAAAAAGGATTTTTAATCAAGTGACCCTTAACTGGGACCCCTAAAATAGATAAAAATAAAATTTTATTTTATTAAAATAACCTTGCCTAAGCAAAAAATGGATTTACTGTGCTTCTTTATTATCTCTGCATTTATGCATACGTACATTAAAATATATACACTGAAGGTAAGGAATTAACTACTGAGATAAAATATGTGTGTAAGCTGCTACTCTTTGGTAAGTACTATGGTGCCTGTTTGTTAAGTCCTATAGACTGTAACTCAGGAATGCCTCTGTCCTGAAGGGCAGGCTTACTGTTTTGATGGCCATGATGAAGTTCAAAGCTTCTTCTCCCGTGTTCTTCTGAAGGAGCCCGAATCTCTTGTCATATAACATGAGGCAGATACCTGTTATTTAAAATAATCACCACAGTTACGTAATCGCAGCAATGCTGGAGTCTATGATTAGCTGGACTATAAAAGACTCAATTCTGTGTCTTGTAAAAGTGCGGTCTTTTCTAAGTAAAAAAACAGAAGTTCATAAACTGTGAGGAAAGGCAGTCTAAAGGAAAGGGGCAAGAACATTTTCTTCCTTTTCTAGCAATTATTTCCAGGACAATGACCTCTCCCTCCTAAAACCTCCCGGTCAGAGACACCCTGTCTTTGGCCATCGGAAGATCCAGAGCAAAGTTGCTGTTGGATCAGACATGTGCTCTGCCTGTAACTCAGTGCTGTTGGAGGCATTGACTGGGCTCTGCTACCAAACACGGGCAATGGGAAGCTCTCAGGAGAAGAAGGGCTGGGAAGGCAAGAGTTATAAAGTGAGCTCCCACTACCTTCTAGGGCCTGGGGCTAGAACTTGACGGACTTTTGTTTTCATTTGATCCTTTCATTTAGGCACAGTCATTTAAAAAATAGAGTTCTATACTCTTTATTTTAAAACTGAAAGGTTGAAAGACTAGTGTAACAAATACCTGTGTCCTCTGCATTCAAATGCAGGAATAGTGCTGCTCTTTTACTCAAATTACTTTCTCCTTGTGTGTATGTTCACATACAGGTGTCTATGTGTCTGTGTGTGCCGAACCACTCAAAAATAATTTTCAGCCCTCACAATAGATACTTTGCAATACCATAGCACTAGTCTCACAAGAAGAATGCCATTACCCTACATAATTACAATGTCACTAACATCCCTAAGGCCATAACCCCCTCGGTACCCTGTGTCCTGTGTCCTCCCTTAAAAACTTTCCCCATTTCCCTAAAAATGCTCTTCTGTAACTGTTTCCCTTTATGATCCCCAATCACTATAAGCATTGCTTGATAGGGGAATAATCAGCTCTCAGTTTACCAACTAGGATATTGGCCAAGAGTGTGAACGACCAGCCTAAAGTCATGAAGGTGGGAAGTGAAAGCCCATCAGCCTCGTCAGTCCAGACCCACAGCTTTTCCAACTACATCTCTATGTTCCAAATGCCACTCATCTTGCCCCACCTTTTGAGATCGTTCAAACCACAGGAAGCGTGGATACCTCGGGGAGTTTATGGGATAGCTTTGGGTGGCCCAGGTTAAAAAATGTTACTTATTTTCCCAGTAATCTACTTAGAGCAGTGATTCTGACTTTTGATTTATGGAAGTGTTATGAGTTTTCCTTCAAGATAAACTGAGATCAATGATCAAAAATGTTCTATAGCTAGTAACTAAATATCAAGGTAGTAGGCAATTATGAGGAATACCATAAAGTAGTCAGTACTTGTACAAGATTTGGAAAACACCCATTGACCAGGTGATTGTTGTTTGATGAAGTTATATTAAGATAATACTTTCTTAAGCCAGGTGGGGTGGCGCACGCCTGTAATCCCAGCGGCTGGGGAGGTGGAGGCAGGTGGATTGCAAGTTCGAAACCAGAGGCAGTCTGCGTAACTTAGCAGACTGTCTTAACCCTGTCTTAAAAAGTCAAAAAAAAAGGGGGGGGGCTGGAGGCGGCAGCTCGGTGGTCCAGCACTTGCAAAGCAAGCAAGCACATGATCTTGGGTTCAACCCCCAGTAAAAACAAAAAGATAATATTTTCTTGTTTATGAATACCTAGGTCTAGTGGGGAATTGGCCCTTTTTGTAAAATGTATTTAAGGGCACAAATGTTTTCTTCAATAGTGGGTCCCAGCAGCACAGCAGCACAGAACTTATCTACTTGTGTATCCTGGTGTTTCAAAACCAGTGCGCACAGGCGAGATCCATCCAGGAGAGCTATTTCCCCATTTGTGGAGATTTTGTGAGTATACATTGCAGACTGAAGCCACAACATTTTCCCACTGTGCAAATACAGTCATTCTTTATCCATGAAGGAATCTCCCCTGGAGCGGCCTGCTTGCGCCAGAATTTATCACTGGTATTACATGTAGCCAATATGGTTGATGGCCTGCCCACTATCCCTCCTCTCCCATTTCTTCAGTAAGAGGACCTGATTTTATTTAGGGATTCCATGTAGCAGTTCTCAGGCAGGAAATCAGGATTGAATTTGTACCCTGATGTCAACCTGCTCCCTGTCACTCTAATCTTTCTGGTAGCAGTGACAGTAACTATGTGACCAGAGTTCTGACCAGACACCGAAGGGAAGTAACTCTTTTTGTTTTCTTGATAAAGGGGCACCAGTGTGGCAGGTTCAGTGCCTCCCTTTTTCCCTCTTGTCTTTACCCAGAATGCAGAGGCAGGGCCAGGAGCAGTAGCCATCACTCTGCCATAAGCCAACAAGCTAAGGGTGGATGAGCACAAAGCCGGGAAGGGCTTGGGTCCTCCGTGCACAGGTGCACCATGCAGCTATGGACTGCCTTTTCTGGAGAGCTTCTCACAATGCTAGACAATAGTATTTAAGCTACCACGGTGAAGTTTTCTTTGACTTTCCACTAAACACCTTTGATGTTCTTACTCTGGGTACTTCCAGTGGACAATTTCCAAAACATTCATTTCCTTTCTCCTTTATAATCATTCCTTCCCTTTGCTCCCCTGTCCTTTAATGTTGTCTATGGATTTCTTACTCACATGGAGCTTCCTAGTGTGCTGAAATGATTGGCCCAAACGAAGGTGATCTGGTCAGGGAGATGGTCGTGACAAATGTCTCCATTGGGGGAGCTATCCCTAAGCCCTGGCGTCAGTTGCTAGTGGCCCAGCAACTCTGACCATGCCACCTGTTAACAAATGCTACCATAGCTCCCAGGGACTCCAGCTCACACTCCCATCCCTGGCTTATGTGGCCTTCCAGGAGATGGCTGCTGTCCCCTCCCAACCTCCATCCTCCCCACACCTCTTTCTTACAGGAGAAGCTGCAGCCACCTTGGATGCCTTTCTGTCCCTTCAACACAATATTCTATCTTCTGTCTGCCTGGTAAATTCCAACTCATCTGTTACTTCTCAGCTGACATGGTACCACCAATGTGCAGCACTGCCTCACCAAGGCAGGCTTAGAGGGCCCTTGTGGACTGTGCCACAGCCCTGCATTTCCTAAGTCAGGTGCTCACTCGCCCTATTACAATCCACATGCACCGTGAGCTCATCGAGGCAGAGATCTGCCTTTTATTCCCTGAAGGATCCTTAAAGAAAGAGAGTGTGCCCCCCTCAGTGCAGAACCCTCCAGGGTTCCCCCTCTGAATCAGATAAATAAGCACCAGTCTTTTCCAGTACCTACTGGCGGTGCCAGATCTGGTGCCTACCTCTTTTTTGACCTTTTCTTCTTTCACAGCCTTCCTATCCTGCTCATGTCCATCTATTCATACCAACATCCTTGAAGTTCCTCAAACTTGGTGTTCATGCTTCTGCCTCAGGGCATTTGTACTTCCTGACTTCACTGTCTGGAACACTCATCCAAAGATACGCTGTGACTTGCTCCCTCCCTTCCTCTAGGATGGGAATGTCTCCTTACCAAAGAGGACCTCGCTCACCTAGTCCCCTTGCTTTCGTTCTTTCTTGGCTCCCTGACTTGTTTCCGTTTCCTTTACTCCTTGGAAAATATATATTGAAATGTATTTAGTTGTTACTTGTCCCCCTAAAATTGAAACTCCATAAGAGCAAGGATGTTGCTATTTTGTTCCTTGCTGTGTTTCTAATACCTAACACAGTATCGGGCACATAGCAATTGTTCAATAAATGTTTGTTAAATGACTTCATAAACAGCACATAGTGGAAAGCACAACTTAAATGCCTAAAAGAATTAAAAGGGCATGCATGGACTTTTCCTAGTTGGAAGTAAGATATTAATATGGAGTTGTCAACAGAGCTGCCTTTTATTGCCAAAACCACTTGAAAAACTAAGTGAATAAGATTGCAAAGCCAACTTACTTTCAAATGACCACTTGTTCAGTTCACTGTATAAGTCCTCAATGCAGCCTCTTTCATCACAGAGCTCATCCATTCTAGCCATAAAATCAGCCAAGACCTTAAAAGAAAGCAACCACCAAAGTCCCGTCTTAATGTCATGGAAGGAAAACAAGTTTCAAGCTCAGCAAGTTAACTGGAAGGTCTGCTACATTGTATGCTCACCACTGCAGATGTTATTCCTTGTGACTAGCACTCCTTTCCCATTCTTCTTGGGCACCCACCTTGTCCCCTCACAGCTCTGTCCTGGGTTATTTCCTGTGCTTTTCCTGAAGCCAGTTTGGAGCTTAACTCACAGCTTTTGATTTAAAAGTAATTCTGGCAATTGAAGACCAGGCATTCCTTCTGAGCAGAACAGGGGAACAAAGTCAGGAGGGAGGAACCAGTAAAGGTCCCTGAGGGGCTGAAGGCTTGAGGACAGTGACACTGCAACTGTCCTGAAGTTTGCACTGTATACTTCCATGTCTGGACGAGGACATAGCTCTTCACTGGCTGGTTTTTGTGTTAAGCATGTTGAACTTGGAGCCAGATCTGCAAATTCTGGATATGGCTCCCTCACTGAACAGCTGTGACCTTGGAACGGTCATAAGGTCTCTAGATGCCAGTTTCAAAAATCAAGGTTTTAGATGACTAATCCTCACATTTGCTGAGATTCTAACAGGACCAAGCACCATACACAGTGTATTATCTTAGCTGATCTGCCCAATAACGCCAAGAGGCAACAGACACTCCTCCTGTCTCTCCTGTAACAGCTAAGAAACAGGCTGAGAGAGGCCAAGTCCTTCTTCCATGGACACATAGCTGATAACTTGCCATCTGGGACCCTGGAACCAGGAATGTGTGACTATAAAGACTGCATGTGTAAGGAATGGGTTTGTTTAGTTTGCTTACATGTTGTTATTGTTAGGTGCCATCAAGTTGGGTCCAACTCATAGTCATTCTATGTATAACAGGACCAAACACTTCCCAACCTGTGCCATGCCTGGCCCTGTATCAGTGCTTCTCTGCTATTGATCAAGTTTTCAATGGCTGACTATGTTTTGGGAGTGGGTTGCCAGGTCCTTCTCTCAAGCCTACAGTACCTGATGTTCCCAGGCAGTCTCCCATCTAAGGACTAACCAGGCCAAACCCTGCTTAGCTTCTGAGATCTGATGGGATTGGACACCAGGAGTCTATGGCTGCAGGCTTGCTCACATAGTGCAATAAAAATAGGTTGAATTTATTGCCATTAAAAACATCAAGATATTTTTCATGAGTGTTTAGATTTTCCACTACTTATCAAATTATTATTATTATTATTATTATTATTATTATTATTATTATCCCAAGGTAACACTGAGTGTGCATTCCTACATGGCAGTGACTTGCTGGACCTGGGGCAGCTATCTCCCCTAGGAAGGGCTTGCATCATAGTGTTTGATAAACACCTTGCTGCCTTACTATTTTATATTAAATACCTGGCTCCTGGAACCAACTAAGCTTGCAGTCCAAGCCAATTTAAAATAAACATTCAGAGTGAACAGGAATAAAAAGAGATCACTATAAGCTTAAAAACCCTTGGTGACTCCATGTTAGCTAAGGGATATTGTCCAAATATTTTAGTATGGTACAAAACCATGGTTAAGACCAAACCCTGTTCAGAGGCATTTCAGAGAAAGCCTCACTTCAGCTGCCCTGAATGATAATTCTCTGAACACATCTCCTGTGATCCCTCTGTATTTTATCTGCCTGAATGCTTTTTTTCCCCTTTTCTCTACTTTTTTGTCTTGTACATTCCTACTTGTTATTGTTGTTAGGTGCCATCCAGTTGAGTCCAACTCATAGCAACCCTATGTACAACAGAACAAAACACTCCCCACATTGTGCCTACTATGTCAGTGCTCCTCTGCTATTCATAGGATTTTCAATGGCAGATGGTTTGGGGATTTTATCAAGAGTGAGCTGCCAGGTCCTTCTCCCATTTATGCGGTGCTAGGGATCAAACTTAGGGCCTCAGAGAGCACACAGAGCAGCGCTCTACCAACTGAGCTAAACTTCAGCCCCTACATTCCTACTTGTTGTTGTTGTTGTTAGGTGCCATCAAGTCAGGTCTGACTCACAGCGACCCTATGTACAACAGAAAGAAACACTCCCTGACACTGTGCCATGCCTGGCACTATACTTGCATAGCAAAAACCATCTCAATCATCACTATCTATAAACTTGTTTTTTTCAGTACTTGGGAGTTGAACCCAGGGTCTTTCACATACTTTGCCAAGTACTCTACCACTGGGATGCACCACCATCCCATATTTTATTTTTTATTTCGAGTCAGGGTCTCACTAAGTTATCCAGGCTGCCTCTGGCCTCAAACTCATGATCCTCCTGCCTCACTTCTGTGCCACCATGCCCCATCACTACCTATGAACTTTACAAGCATTATCTCATCAAACTCTCTTAGCAATCCTACAGGGTAGGAGCTATTATTCCTCTTTTATAGATTGGGAAACTGAGGCTTAGGAAAGTTAAATGGTATAGCCAGGTCCCATAGCTAGTGGGTGGAAGAATGGGGCTCAAATTCAAGACTGTGGAATATCAAAGTCTGGACTTGTAATGGTTCCCTCATTACAATATTACTTTTTAAAAAAATGGAGGAGAGAGGAATAAAGGTTTCTGGAAGGAAGCTTAGAGTAGATTGGAGAGAAAAGGCAGACCCCCAGATCAGCCAAGTTGTATATGTTCCCCTCTGCACTTTGTAGCTGTGATTGAAGGTCCATTCACATTCCTTTATCCCAGGAGACCCCAGAAAGCCCGGCCCCAGTCTGCAGACCTCATTTATTTTGTTGTCCAGCTTCATGACTTCCACTGGCTTCATTAGTTTCTTTTGAAAAGCTCTGCGGACCCTCTGCCAGTCTTCTCCTTCCCTGGAAGAGAAGCAGAACTATATTCAGAGCAAATGGAGAGAGAGCCTGCAGAAGTGTCTCCAGCTGCAACGTCACAAGCCATATGAGCAAATGAACCAGGAGAATCACACCAGGAAACCAACAGAGAGGACAAGCATTAGAATATTTGCAGCCAGTCTCCTGTTAGGACAAAGAGTCCTTTTCGTCTTAGTCCAAGATTACATGGGGTGGGTGAAGGCCAGACACACTGTGCTTGGGGCTTCTGAGGAGCCCTGGTTGGGGCACATCAGTTCTCAGCCATCATCAGAGTGGGCGTGTGAACACCGCCTCATCCAAAACTGGGATTTATTTGAGGAGAATCTTTTATTGGCATGAGCCTCACACTTACAAAACACCTCAAATTCAGAATGCTGGCATTGCCTCCAAATAATACACAGCCAGAGCTTCACTGGAGCTGTAAAAAGCCATTGCCATCACGCACCCTTATGTACGTGCCCCATGCCTGGCCATACTGTCTATGATCCCCCATGTCATTATGGGAATTTCAATGCCAGTGATTATATCCAGAAAAATACACTACAAGGCATTACAATTTGGGCCTGGGGTGGAAAGTGATACCTTATTAAACACTAACAGTTAAAAACAGGAATCACGTCACATTGTAGCATTTATCCGTTTAATATGTGACCTTGACACCTCTCCTTACCTTATCTTTACCTACAGACTTAGGTTGTATCCTAGCATCCTCTCCAGGAGGATTGACAGAAGTCACTGTCAAAAGCAAAGGAAGTTAATTTCAGGCTTTCAATCTTCCGAGGGTGTTTCAGGGAATCTTAAGAGATGAGTTTGTTTATAAAAGATTGTCCGGTGCAATGACTTCAGACCCTCATTCTCCAGAAAAATGTGAGCACCACAATCAATATAACCCCGATTTGGCATTTCTTTGCTCGAAGGCCACGGTCTTGTCCGGTAGCTGGAAAGCAAGTAGGTGTTGGATCCACAGTACAACTTTTCCAGGGACCCACTCCAGAATATACCAGAGCGCAGGGGTGCGCCTGCTCTGAGTAGAGGCTTTGGTATCCGTCCTGCATAAGAAAGGTCCAACCCCAGGGAAATCTAAGTCCCCATCTCTTCCCTTTCCCGATTTCCAGGCACATCAGCCCGGGCCACCTGTTCCCATCCTGAGGATGATACTCACAGGATCAGCAGCCCGTAGCCCTCCTGGCGATAGTCGCGGTAGGCCTTCCAGGGTTTGATCTCCAGCCGCTGCGGATGCGCGCTCTCGTTGCGGTAGAGCGCTTCCAGCAGACACGGCGAGCCCAGGTGCACCGAGTCGAAGGAACCCAGCTTCATCCGGAAGATCTTGCCGTACTTCTTGTGGTACTCCGCCTGCGGGGCGCGGGGCGCAGCGTGGTCAGAACGCATCCTGCCTCCTCCCAGGGCTGGCCCGACCTCCCTGGGGCGGCGGGGAGGAAGAGGAGCCTGGGGTGGGCGAGGGTCTTTACCAGCGTGTCATGCTGTTTCTTCAGGCCCCCTTTCCAGAGGATCTCCAGCAGACTGCCCAGCAGCGGCCAGTTGGTGGGGCCGGGCAGGGCGGCAGCGCTGCGCGCCTCGCCGCGCACTGTCAGCGGGCAGAGGGGCACCTCCTTCCGCGCGGGGAGCGCGCCAGCCGAGGATGTCACGGGCCTAGGGGGCTGCCCAGGGCTGCACAGCCGCCGCAGCAAGGCGGCAAGGGAGCGCCTGTTTCCCAGGGGCGAACTCATGACAGCCCCAGAGGCGAGGGGCGGGAGAAGGAGCAGAGATTGGAAGTGGAAGGGCTCTTAAGAGGTGCTGGTGGGATTTGGGGGCTTGATGATTCCGGGGAAGCGGCAAATCGGGCCGGCAGGGGTGATGGAGGTGGAAGAGGGGAGAAGAGGAGGCACCTGCGCTGCGCCGCGCGGGCGCTGGAGGAGCGCAGCCTGGAGGGTGGTGGCTCTGGGAAGACGAAAGGGAGGGCGAGGATCCCCCTTTGGTCTTCAAGTCTGACTCGTAGGGGCTGGACGAAGGTGTCCCGCAGGTGAGAAGGGATGCCGCCGACCCGAGGTTGCCTGCAGGGCCTCTTCATGTCTGCCCGCCTGGGGACCGCGTATTTATGGAGTCGGGGCCGGCCCTGGAAGGCCAATGGGCGCGCCGTGGAGGGCGCAGGGGGCCTGGCTGGCCAGCCCCGCGGCACGCGGGACACAGGAAGGATGGAGTCAGCGAGGTGAGCGAGGGCGCCGGGGCCTCGTGTGACCGATGCGCCGCTTGCCAGGCAGGAGCGCCGAGGACTCCACCCCGGGGGAAGGCGCGTAGAGCCAAGGGTTCACCGGGTGCGCGCGGAAAGCGCCTCCTTCCCCTCCCCGCGCCAGCCGCCGGGCGCTTGCACAACCCGTGGCAGGGCGGGCGAGGTCTCCAAGTGCGGGCGGGGAAGGCTGCGGGCCACTGCCAAGGGCGCCGGGAGCCCGCGCGCCTGCCGGGGTGACAGGTTTTCCCAGGCCGGGCTGGGCTTCCTTTGGAGGAAAGTTGGCTTTCTGAGCCTGTGAAGAAGGGGAAGGTTTGACACTTCACCAAGACGCCGGGCAAGAGGGGATTTTACTTTAGGTTGGGCAAGAAGGGCCAACTGAGTTGGAGAATTTCCTTCCTGGCTGCTTCATTTTTGGTCATGAGGATTAAATGAATTAATGTGTGTGAAGAGACTACCTTGATTCTTGTCCGTGCTCAATAAAGAATCATTGCTGCTGTTTGTCATCTCTTAGGTTTTTATTAAATGCGCTGGAGAACATTGCTTGCAATGGCAAGGCTTAAATTCCAACTGGGCTACCAGCCCCCGAACATCCCAACAACCCCAACCCATCCCCATCCCCACAAAGTCCACCAGAAGCAAGAAGGGACGAATAGAGGTGCATGCATGTGTTCGCCTCTCTCTCCCTCTCTCCCTCCCCCTCCCCCTCTCTCACCCCCCCTCCCCCCCCACACACAATCTAGGCTTACACAGCTGGCAATAGTAGGACTTATTTTCCTAACGCAGGAAGGGAAATTGGAGGTTTTTGTTGATTGTTTAAACGTGGCTCACACTGTTTTGTACTGATCCAACACAAGGCTACCAGCAGCCAGAGAGGAGGTGAGGGAGCTTCTGCTTCCTTTCTCTGCTTTCCAGTCACCTGACTGGATCATTTTGATGCTAGTGTTGGCAAATCTTCCCTGGTAGGTGGCCTGTAAACATTTAGTTTGTTTCTTGAAAACTTTTTGCAGTCAAGCTTGAGCTTGAACATTATCATCTCCTGTTGGTCCTGAGAGGTTAATGCTTGTATGTTAATAAAAGCAATGGTGTACATATATAATGTCATATATGTTATTATTGTTGTATATAGATCTATTTAAATATTAGACCTACTTAAATATACACTATATAGTATATATTATATAGCATATACTATAGATTCAGTCTATGTAACATAGACCATATACTGTATGTAATATATTTTATGTACATACCAGATCTTATATAGTATACAAGTGAAAGTTTTCTAGGGCCTATGAAAAGCTAGGCACTGAGATAGACATTTTTCATCAATTTTTCCATTTAGTTTTCACCTTGGTGCAATGTCAAAACACAAAAATCGAAGGCAAATACATAATCTCTGGTGCTTAGAGAGTTGACAAATTCACCCAATGTCACAGACTTTATGGGTGCCCAGATGGGGTTCATATCCAATATTTTCTCATTCTAGCCTCAGACCTTAATATAAACAGCCATATACATTAAGTTATTTATATCACTTTTTCTTAAACAGGAATATCTTGAAATATTGGACATATTCCTTCAGTGAGAATATCTCTAAGAGGGAGGGAGGTAGGATTGGAATGCTATCCTAGCAATCTGAGGTGGAAAGCCATGTGATACAAATTTCTTTTTTTGCTGATGGTGTAACAGTAAAACCCCAAAGAGAAGATCCATTTTGTCCACTTTTGTTTGACTTGCTTGGGCCGGTGCACAGTCAATGCTCACTGAGTGATGATGTGTGTTGTTTTAGCCAGTGAGTGATTTTCCTCTATTCTTTTTTTCCCTTTCTCTCTCAGGAGCTGTGCTCAAGAGGAAAGGGACATAGTTCATATTTGGTGTGCTGTCCTGTAAGGTTGGTGCTGTGTTGCTTTATATATTCTAAATAGATATTTAGAAGTGTGGCCAATCGTTGGTGATGTAATAGCCAGTAAGAAAATTCTTATTTCAGGGAGGTTCATTTCTCGTGCAATTTTTGTATTGAATTGCAGAGAAAAGCACACAGCTTTTTGAAAACCCATTGCAGACAACACCTTAATTAGGTGACCCATTCTTAGTTAGGTATGGTTAAATTCAAAAGGACCATTTTTAGCACAGTCCCAGAAGCTCATCCTTCCTCCCCTGGGCTCATCCCTCACTCACTGTATGGCCTCTGTGAGTCATGGGACAGGGATCCTAATGAGAGATCTGGAAGCACCTCATAAACGCTCGTGATCATTACTGAAACAGGTCCAGGCCCTGTGTCTTGTTCTGGGAAGTCTCACCAAGTCCTGGAGTAGATAATTATACTCCAGCCCTTATACCAAGCAACCAGAGATGGCACTGTGTGCATATACATACACACGTGTACACGTGGGTAATGAAGGTGGGGTGGAGGAGGCCACTGGCGGGCAAAGACTTGTTTCTCTGTACTGGGAAATAAAACTCTTTCAAATATTGGAATGGCAATATAGTTTTGTGATGCAAATTTTGGCTATACAGGGATGAGAGTTTGAGATCTCTTCTTTGATTATGGAAACTCAGAGGCCTGACTTCCCACCAGTTGAACAGACAGTGTTGGAATCACAAGGAAGCTCAAACATCATGGAAAGAGTAAGAGTAACAATAGCCAATCTCATAATGAAAATAATGCAGACAAGGTTTTTGGCACAGTAAAGAGCTACTTACCTTGTAGCGTTCCTGTATTGCAGGTCTTGGTTTTTCAAACAATATAGAGGGCAAGTGACTTAGATGTTTCAACAATTACACTTGTGCTTAACTGAGTATTTGTAAAATTGACTCAAGAATCTGTGCACTTGAGTAAAGCTGAAGATCAGCAAGAAAATAATGGTGAGTTTAAATCTCAGCTCAGCCATTTAACAGCTAAATAAACCAGAGACAATTTACTCTCTCTAAGCTGTGGAAGCAGCAGTCAAGAAATCAAAAGATGCATTACTTTGGGAAAAGCTGTGGCAAAAATATTGAAAAGTATTGAAAAGTAAAGATATCACATTGAAGACAAAGGTGCACCTGACTCGTGCCATGGTATTCTCAGTCACAGCATATGGTTATGAAAGCTGGACATTGAACAAGGGAGACAGAAGAATTGATGCTTTTGAATTAAGGTGCTGGAGACATCTATTAAATATACCATGGACTGCCAAGAGAACCAACAGATCTGTCCTAGAAGAAGTGCAACCAGAGTGCTCCTTGGAAACAAGAATGGCTAGACTTCATCTTACGTATTGTGGACAGGTAGTCAGGAGGGACCAATACCTGGAGAAAGATGTCATGCTCGGGAGAGTGGCAGGTCAGTGAAAAAAAGGAAAACCGTCCACTAGATGGATTGACACAGTGTCTGCAATAATGGGCTTAAATAAGATCATGTGCCTGGCAAAGAACTGGGGAGTGTTTTTTTCCCGCTGTACACACAGTCCCTACGAGTTGGACTCGACTCGATGGCACCACTGAGGTTTGTTGTTGTTAGGTGCTGTCAAGTCAGGTCTGACTCGTTGTTAGATGCTGTCAAGTCGGTATCTGACTCATACTGATCCTCATAGGGTTTCCAATGGCTGACTGTTTCGGGATTGCCTTGGGAGTGGATTGCCAGGTCCTTCTCCCATGGTCTGACTCATAGCAACCCTCAAAGGGTTTTCAATGGCTGACTGCTTCAGGATTGCATTGCCACATTCTTCTCCCATACTTGCAGTGCTGGGAAACGAACCTGGGTCCTCAGAGAGTGTAGCGCAGCACTCTACCAACTGAGTTAAATTTAAACCCCAGCCAAGCCTCAGTTACCTCCTCTCAAAATAGATCCCATCCCATAGGCTTTTCTGAAGATGACAGAGTATGGAATGTCCTTGGTATATGCCTCACTGTCAATGTGGTTCAGAATTACAGGAATTAGCCTCACAAATAATTAAGATCATAACCGCTATTGCATTTCTTATGGGATTCTATGCCCAATTAGACAAACCTCCTTGAAATTGTAGACATTGTCTCCTTGGTTTTGTCTCTCCTAAAACATACAGCACAATCCTGTAATGTTGGTCACCGCCAATAAAGCAAATAATAGGTGATTGATTATTTTTTCATTTTCAAGTGAGGAAGAGAAAGTATTATTTCATCCTTTGTTTTCTGAGGAAGTTATTTGTAAATCCTGGGGATATCAAAAGCCATTCTATAAAACAAAAATAATAGTTTGGTACTCAGTAGCTTGAGTTGAAACCATTGTTCTACTACTCACTAGTTGTGTGGCCTTGGGCAAGTTATTTAATGTCTCTGGACCTAGTTTCCTAATTTTTGGCAAAATTGGAGGTTACTATACTCATGTCTCAGGAAGGATAAGATGAATATTTAAAATATCAAGTGAAACACAACCATTGTCTTTGCAAAAATCCATTTAGCCTCTGCACTTGCTTGATGATTTCTGAGCAAAATTCAATCATGTTAGTGGATTAAATCTTTGTTACAAGTTTATTGCAGGTCTGACATGCAGTCTTATGAGGCGAACTTTTGAACAGATTCATCACTGAAAGAGCTGCTCCATTTTGAAGTAGAGGAAAAAATATAGTGTATCCACCCAAGTTAACAAAGCATTTCACTGTTACTGCAAATTATAATTTCTTGAAGAATCACTATGCATGTGTTGGGCATTTTACAGTCTCTACTCACACAGTGCCTACAGCTGTACCACCGTGGTGTCCAATCCCATCAGATCTCGGAAGCTAAGCAAGGTCGGGCCTGGTTAGTCCTTGGATGGGAGACTGCCTGGGAACACCTGGTGCTGTAGGCTTGAGAGATGGACCCGGGAACCCACTCCCCGAAAAATACAACCAGCCATTGAAAACCCTATGAATAGCAGAGAAGCACTAACAATACTGTTTTGCCTCTTGTATATAGGGTCGCTATGCGTTGGACACTGACTCAACGACACACACCAACAACTCACACAACACTAGAAGGCATTGTTTCTCATTTTACAATTATAAACCATTGCTTTCTTACGGGTGTTAAGCCAGACCTAGGTTTGAATCTGTCCTGCTACTTATTACCATTGTGACTGTTTTAGTCTACCTTATCCTCACCTATAAAATAGGAATAATAATGGTAGCTGTTACATGTTGTTGTTAGGTCCCATCGAGTGGGGTCCAACTCATGGTGACCCTTGTTACAGAAAGAAACACTACTGGACACTGTGCCACGCCCAGCACTATGTCTGATGGTGTTTCTCTGCCATGCATAGGGTTTTCAATGGCTGACTGTTTGGGGGGAGTGGGCTGCCGGGTCCTTCTCTCAAGCCTACAACACCTGTTATACGCAGGTGGTCTCCAAGTACTAACCAAGCCTGACCCTGCTTAGCTTCCCAGATCTGATGGGATCCAACATGGGGTGGTACGGCTGTAGACAGGTCTTACATAGCATTGCAATATTGTAATTATATCATATAGTAACAATAATGCAATTTAAATTTTAGTTATTTTCGGATGCCAGCTCCCATTTGTCCTCTGCTCTATTACTAGCACTGACAATATACCTAGTCTTGGATCAGTTTAGGTGCACAATAAAGACTTCTCAAATAATATATTGCAAAAGTAACAGACAGTGAGTACCTTGCTTGTTATAGTTGTACTTATTCAGTTCTGCAGTTCTAGTGAAACAGCAGCACTTGGTAAAAAGGTGTGTCTCATTACACATCTGATATACAAAGAGATGTTGTGCTTTGTTCTTTTATCTTTCAAAATGTCTAGGAAAATACAGATCTATATAAGGAAGATGTACACTTTTTTAAATCCGTTACTCTTTAACAGATTTTCTCCACATTAAAACAGATATTTGATTAAATGAATTAATATGTGCAAAATACTTTAAACAGTGATTATTATATGATAAACATAGCTTTAGCTGTTAATAATAATTTTGAATCTATAGATGAAGCTATCTATCTAAAGTCAATTTAAACCAACTAATGAAAAGTTCAATGGATTTTTAAACATTCCATTGGTACATCTACATTTCATTGTTAACTTTTAAAATTATATCATCAGGTAGATATGTATTATTTGCTTTCTTGCATGGTATAACTTGGCTGATTCCATCAGGGTGAAATCTGGGGATGTCGTGGGGGAAATTCCACGACATGATTATAATAGCCCATTCCTTTGGACCCAAAGTATAGTTTGTTTTGCTAGTGTTTGTCAAAGCCTGACTTGATACATGTTAATATGGCTGCTAAGTGGAATGGAGCCTTATTAAGCATTGGCTTTATTTTGTCAAGGCTTTAATGTGAACCCACAAGCACACACCTTGACAGGTGCTTGGCACCCAAAGGCACTGGTAGGGAGTACTTCTGTGGTTAGGGTGAGTGAATAGGGTTAGCCTGTTGTTCATTAATGATCATAAAGGAGGCCAATAGAACAATTCCAAAACAAGAAAACTCTAGAAGAGTCCTTTTGTCTTTGGGGAAAAAAAAGAGTTCTGTTAGCAGAGTACTTAGGCAATCTTTGTGCAGTAACAATTGCCCACAGTTCTCGCAATCTGGATTTTATTATCTGATTTTCTGCCCAGAGAGAGCAACCTATATTCTGATTCTTGAGCAATAGCAAAGGAGGATGTTTACAGCACCTAGGAGGAAGTCACTTAGGATCCAATTGTATCATAACTTGGATAGGATAATTTGGGATCTCGGGTGTTTACATGAATACTCACAGATTCCTCTGGAGTGATGGCATTTCCCACTGAAAAATAATTTAATGCACATCTTCAATGACTTCTTGATTTGTTTGTAGTCTATCCAGTTGGAATAGAATTCTTTGCAAGTGGAATCATTCAACAGTGATTGAGTACACACTATGTGCCATGCACCATCCTAAGCACTTGAGTTATAGTAACGATCAAGCCCAGGGTGTATAGATACGCAGTGTAAACAAAGAAACAGTTTATATAATGTCAGATAGGCACACACCTAACACTGGAGCTCAGTCTTAAATTATGAGATATGTCAGCTACAGCAAGATCTGGAGAAAGAGGGGCAGGGACCCATCTGCTTTGAGAGCTAAAGGCTTAATAAGATCCAAACCCACACAGAGAATCAAAGAGTCTGATTAGAAACACAAATATACTTTATTCATCCCAGAAACAAAGGAACAGTATTTCTCCTGTGATCTCTACATCTAGTGACCAGATGCCTCCTGACTGCCACGTTCTCCTAGTACAGAAGCATTTCAGTATTCAGTGCCATTTTTTCAGTGGCATAGGTGTGAAAGTCAGGATTCTTTAATTTAGATGAATTCCTTCAAAAACAATTAAACTGCTCAATGCCTTTGGTATTATCTTGACTTTCGCCAGTTCACAGGTATAGGAAGCTTATCTGAGGTCAGCATTAAAGAGGTCAATTTCTCAGTCCCCCAATGTTTCATTTAGAAGCTACTTGAGGGTCATTTGATGAGCCAAACACAATGTAAATATGCTTGAACACCCACACACCAGACCAGCCTCTCTTCTAGTCCTTGAGAAATCTACTTCTCAGAGCCTGTGTTCAAAATAAACCAAAATACAGGTAGACTCTGGATGATGGCCTTTCTTGGGTTCTCCCTGCCCTGCACTCAAGTGCTCTTCTCTTTGCTGTTTGAGAAGTTACTTCCCCCGCCAGCATTCTGGGCTGTTCTTGAGGCTAACCTCACCCTCCAGGGGAGCCTATGATTTAGGACCAATCCAAATATCACCTGGCCCTGGCTAAAGGGGAGCACATCCACCTGGAAGTTTGGGTTCTGGGTCAGTCACATCACATCACACCCTGGGCCTTGGCTAGAGCAACTAAGAAAGAAAAGGAAGACTTTTCCACTTGGAAGGATACTGAGGAGCCCCAGTTTGTTGTGTACTAATGGCAAAGTGACAGCAGTCATAGCACTGTGGCATCAGATCCCGTCAGATCTCAGAAACTAAGCAGAGTTGGGCCTGGTTAGTACTCGGATGGGAGACTGCCTGGGAACACCAGGTCCTGTAGGCTTGGGAGAAGACCTGGAAACCCACTCCCAAAAAACAATTGGCCACTGAAAGCCCTATGAATAGCAGAGAAGCACTGACAATAGCAGAAGAGCACTGACAATAGATACATAGGGTCACTATGAGTCAGACACCGAGTTGACAGCATCTAACAACAACAACAATGGCGAAGCCAGTCTATGGGAAATGACAGCTAAAAGATGGAGGTCAATGACAAGCAATGTCAAATTCTGATGGCATAATTTGGGACAAGCTAGCCAGCCCTAGATTTCCTAGACACGAGGCAACAAATTCCTAATTTTTGCTTATTCCCCTTTGATTTGAGTTTTTCCTCTTATAGCTTAAAGGATACTGACTGATACAGTCATCCAAATGTTAGGTTGCTGTTCAGAACTCCTTTACTGATAAAATCACACACACACAAAAAAACATCACATAGGACTAGGAAAGCCTATCTTCCTTCTGGCCCCAAGTGATTGAATGAAACAAAAGTATACACTGACCTAGAGATTCCAGTCCTGAAGTAAAAAGGCATTTTATTTCTTCATTTCCACTCATTTTAAATTAACATTCTATACAATGTACTTTTTAAAGATAGATTTAACTGCTGATTTGTATGTGTGGCATAGTGGCTATGAGTGTGGTCTTCCAGCTTCAGCTACTGCCTTTACTCTTCAGCTGTGTGCTCTCTCTAAAGAGCCTCTTTAAAACTGGGGAAAATAATTCTATTTACCTTGTAGAGTTATTGTGCCAATTAAGAAAGATGGTATTAGTCAAGGAGTTAGCACAAATGCTTGGCAGATGGTAGATACTTTTATATTAACTAACTATTGTCACTCAGCTGACAGCATACAACCTGTGACTTGACATGCTTCAATACAGTAGTATTTGTGGTCACTGCATATACTTCCTTTTCAAATCACATCAGGTCATGGTGCTTTCCATATGTCATCACTCTTTCCCTTTCTCACCTCTGCTTGAGATGAGTGTAAGTTCAATAGCCATGGCCTACTTGGGTCACTAGCAAAAAATGTCTGGCCACTCTGATGTACTTGGCAATGAAATGCCTGGTGACTGCAGACTGAGAGTTCATGTGGCGGTTCCACCTTCTCTCACCTCATTCTCCCACCAAGCTTTTAGGAAAGATGTGGCTGCGTCAAGAATCTTGTTGTTGTTATTGTTGTTAGGTGCCCTCGAGTCGGTGCTTCTCTGCTGTTCATAGGGTTTTCAATGGTGGATTGATTTTTGGGAGTGGGTTGCTGGGTCCTTCTCCCAAGCCTAAAGCACCTGGTATTCCCAGGTAGTCTCCCATCCAAGTACTAACCAGGCCCAACTCTGCTTAGCTTCCAAGATCTGACAGGATCAGATGCCACAGGGCTACGGCTGCAGGCTCAACAATCTTAGGAAGCCACAAAGTCACATATCCTGTCCGGGTTCAAATACACACATCTTGACTTTGATGTGAAAGGAGAACAATTCTTTTCTGTGACTGGCTTCCTCTGGCTGTGGAACACTTGATTCCACTGTGCCACTCTTGGGTGAACGTAACGTGGATCAGCTGCATTGTATAGTGGGCATGTCACTGCTTAGGGAACCCCATACTGCTTTCGGAGGTGGTTATACCTCCTAAACAGCCAGAGTTCCTACCTGCAGTCAGTGTTCTGCTTCCTCTTTATCCATGCCAACACTTTGTGTGGCCTTTTACACCTTAGCCATTCCAACAGTATGCAGCTCTACTTATTGAGTCAGTTTTCAGCTTGAGATTTTTAAGTTGTAATGTGCCCATTTTTCTAAGATACTTATCTTTGACAAAATTCTTCATTATACCCTTTTATTATCTTGTTGAGCTCTGTCAACGCTACAATTTTATCTACTCATTTGTTCTTTGTCATATTCTACATATATTTCTTTTCTTTCTCTTGATTAGTCATACCTTGGGTTTTCCAGCTATATTTGTCATTTCAAATATCCAAATGATACTTTTGTTAAAAATGTAATTGTTAAGATTTAAATCTTTTAAAATATGTTGAGACTTACTTTTTGGGCCTGTCAGTTTACCTGAGTGGATGCATCGTGAGGTTTGGGCTTTGTTTTGTTTTTGTTTTGTTTTGTTTTGTTTTGTTTTTGTATTGGAGGTTGAACCTCACCCTGAGCTCTTGAAATGAACCTGTATTTTGCAGTTGTTGAGCATAGCATTATAAATATTAAATGGGCTGTTTTCCACTTATTGCATTATATCCAGAACTACTGAGTCCATTAGTGTCTGGTATGCACATTCATGTTTGAGAGACATGTATATTATTTCCATCCCTATTTTACAGGGAAAAGAAATGAAACTTAGAAAGGTATTTCATCCAAGTTAGAGAGTGCTATATTAGCAAAAAAAAAAAAAAAAAAGGAAACCCCTCCACCAGATGGATTGACACAGTATCTACAACAATGGGCTTAAACATAAATAAAATTGTGTGCCTGGAACAGAATTGGGGAGTGTTTTGATCTGCTGTACATAGGGTCGGTATGAATCAGACTCGACTCAATGGCACCTAACAACAACAACAACAAAATCTTTATTTAGAATCTCACTTGTCAATCAGCTTGTCCTGCTGTAGGGGCTTGCTTGTTGCTGGGATGCTGAAAGCTATGCTACTGGTATTACAGATACAAGTAAAGTCACCCATGTACAGATTTCAACTGAGCTTCCAGAGTAAGATGCACTAGGGAAAAGGATCCAGCAGCCCACTCCTGAAATAATTAGCCATTGAAAACCCTATGAATAGCAGAGAAACAATGTCAGATATAGTGCCAGAAAATGAGCCCCCCTGGTTGGAAGGCATTCAAAAGATGATTAGGGAAGAATTGCCTCCTCAAAGTGAGTTGACCTGAATGACAGGAATGGAGTAAAGCCCCAGGGACCTCCATTTTCTGATGTGGCATGACTCAGAATGAGAAGGAACATCTGTAAAAAACCATTAATAAATGGAACATGGAATGTATATAATATGAATCTAGGAAAATTAGAAATCATTGAAAGGGGAATGGAGCTCATAAAGATTGACATCCTAGGCTTCAGTGAGCTAAAATGGACTGGCATGGGTCATTTTGAATCGATAATCATCATATGGTCTACTATGCTGGGACTGACAACTTAAAGAGCAAGGGAGTTACATTCATCATCACAAAAGACATCTCAAGATCTGTCCTGAAGGATAATGCTGTCAGTGATAGAATAACATCCATACGCCTACAAGGAAGGCCAGTTAATATGATTATTATTCAAATTTACACACCCACCACTAAGGCTACAAGTGAAGATAGGGAAAATTTTTACCAGCTTCTGCAATCTGAAATAGATTGAACATGCAATCAGGATGGACTGATAATTACTGGTGACTGCCATGCAAAAGTTGGAAACAAAGAAGGCTGCCCAGTAGTTGGAAACTATGGCCTTGGTGACAGAAATGATGCTGGAGATCACATGATAGAATTTTGTTAGATCAATGACCTTTTATTGCAAATACATTTTTTCACCAACATAAACAATAAATATACACATGCACTTCACCAGATGGAACATATAGGAACTAAGTTGACTACGTATGTGGAAAGAGATGATGGAAAAGCTCAGTATCAAAAGTCAGAACAAGACCAGGTGCTGATTGTGGATCAGACCATCATCAACTTCTCATAAGCAAGTTCAAACTGAAACTGAAGAAAAGTAGAATAAGTGTACAAGAGCCAAGGTATGACCTTGAGTATATTCCACCTGAGTTCAGAGACCATCTCAAGAGCATATTTCATATGTTAGGCACTAATGATAGAAGACCAGATGAGTTGTGGCATGACATCAAAGATATCATTCATGAAGAGAGCAAAAGTTATTAAAAAGACAGGAAAAAAAGAAAAGACCAAATTACATGTCAAAAAAGATTCTGAAACTTGCCCTTGAACGTCGAGCAGTTAAAGTAAAAGGAAGACATGACAAAGTTAAAGAACTAAACAGAAGATGTCAGAGGGAAGCTTTAGAAGACAAAATCAAATGTTATAATGATGTATGCAAAGAGCTGGAGATAGAAAACCAAAAAATAAGAACATGTTCTGTTTTTCTCAAACTTAAGGAATTGAAGAAAAAGTTCAAGCTTTGAGTGGCAATAGTGAAGGATTCTACAGGGAAAATATTAAATGATGTAAGAAACATCAAAAGAATATGGAAGGAATACAGAGTCATTATATGAAAAAGAATTGGTGGATGACCAACCATTTTAAGAGGTTACTAATGGTACTGAAGGAAGGAGTGGAACCTACCTTGAAGGAACTGGCAAAACACAAGGCTGCAGGAATTGATGGAATACACACTGAGATGTTTGAACCAACAGATGGAGCACTAAAGGTGCTCATTTATTTATGCTAAGAGATTTGGCAAACAGCTACCTGTCCAATTGCGTGGAAGAGATCCGTATTTGTGCCTCTTCCCAAGAAAGGAGATCCAACCAAATGTGGAAATTATCTAATGATATCATTAATATCTCACACAAGTAAAATTTTGCTACAGGTCATTCAAAAGCGACTGCAGCAGTATGGTAAAGGGAATTTCCATAAAATCAAGCCAGATTCAGATGAGGCTGTGGAACCAGGAACATCTTGGCTGATGATAGATGGATATTAGCCAATGGCAGAGAATACCAGAAAGATGTCTATGTTTTATTCGCTATGCAAAGGCATTTGACTGTGTGGATCACAGCAAATTATGGATAACATTGCAAAGAATGGGAATTCTAGAGCACTTAATTGTACTCATGAGGAATCTATACATGGACCATGAGGCAGTCATTCATGCAGAACAAGGAAACACTGCCTGGGTTAAAGTAAGGAAAGTTGTGCATCAGGGCTATATCCTCTCACTGTACCTCTTCAATCTCTCACGCTGAGCAAATAATCTGAGAAGCTGGATTTATGAAGAAGAATGTGGCACTGGGATTGGAAGAAAGGCGAAATATAAAAAAACAGGCTTCATGCCACCTAGTAACAACTACTAAGAAAAGTTCTTTATATTTCTTCCTATGTTATTGTTGCTTGTTGTTAGGTGCCATCATGTCAGTATCTGACATGTGGATCAGATGCCACAGGGCTTATAAACGTACCCAAGACAATCAGGAAGGAATGGAAAACAATGTGGTAGTATTCCTTCAGATTTTGTGAGATGCTGATGAACATAGACAGCTCAGAGGTGAAATTCTATTTAACGGAAAAAACATGTCTTCCTACACTGCCATGAAACTCACAAATTACAACTGTGCACGTTGTGCTGATTTTCAATGATTTTTATTTTTAAGATCATATTCAAGTAACTTGTAGAATGTGTTCGTGTAAAAATAAAATAGACTTTGACCAGGAGTGACAGCTGAAGGTATTTCAATGCTAAAACCACCTCCAAAATTAACACAACCAGCCAGCATCACAACAAATTAACAGCTAGCAGAGAAGCACTAACAATAGTGCAGGGCATGGTGGAGCATCAGGGAGTGTTTCAATCTGCCATATATAGGGTCACTATGAGTTGGATTCAACTCCACGGCACCTACCAACAACAATAGGCATTACTCACGTCAAAGGGAAAAACAAGAGGAGAAAAAGAGAAGCTGGGCTGATATCTCAGCCACTCCACTGATGCTTGTACTGGCTACAAAAGACATAAAGACTAATCTTTTTAGAGAAACTGGGTTACTTTTGGTGATAAAGAAAAGATGAGATTGAACACAGCTTGAGATCCATTGTCCATAATCAATGTTTCTTTAGTCTTTCTCTAAGCAAATTAAATTGGTCTCTGCAGTGATAAAGAGAGATGTAAAACGCAGTCCCTGCCTTCAATGCTTATGTACAACCACTTGGAAGAAGATTGTTTTGTTGTTGTTAGGTGCTGTCAAATCAGGTCCAACTCACAGCTGCTATAGGGTTTTCGGTGGCTGATTGTTTCGGTAGTGGATTGACACATCCTTCTCTTATTTTTGTAGTGCTGGGGATGGAACCAGGTCCTCAGAGAGTGTGGAGCAGTGCTCTACCAACTGAGCTAAACCCCAGCCCTGGAAGGAGATAAGTGCTCAGGAATGCTTAGGAAGCAGTTGAATAAAATGAATACTATTTTTTACATTTGGAGACTAATTCTATATCTGGCTACCTAGTCTGTGAAAATGGACCTAGAACCAGAAGTAGGTTCTTTATACAAGTGTTTATTGAAAGGATTGTTTAAAAAAATATATTGAATGAACTTTAAGAGATCAACAAGAGACTAGGTTAAGTGCCCTACAAGATACTCTCAGTAATATGCATTTATTACAATGCCACTTTGGAAAAGATGACAATGAGACAACATGATGAAAAACAGGTAACATGCAAAACTAAAAATTTGCTTTTAATAAATTCATACAGATGTAGATGATATACTCGGGGAAGCAGAGGAAGGGAACACATTGAAATGGCCAGATAGCAGCGACTGTGTATCTCAGTGTCAGCACTTAGAGGTGGTTTTTTTTCATTGTGACTAAACATCAACAAAACAAAAATCCTTACAACTGGGTCGGCATGCAACTTCACAATAAATGGAGAAAAGATTGAGGTTGTCCATGATTTTGTTTTGCTTGTCTCTATAATCAACATGCATGGAAGCAGCAGTCAAGAAATCAAAAGACGCATTGCTCCAGGAAAAGCCGTGGCAAAAGATCTCTTTGGAGTACTGAAAAGTAAAGGTGTGACATTGAAGACAAAGGTGCATCTGACTCATGCCATGGTATTTTCAGTCACATCATATGGTTGTGAAAGCTGGACATTGCAAAAGGGAGACAGGAAAAGAATTGATGCTTTTGAATTACGGTGCTGGAGATGTCTATTAAATATACCAACGATTGCCAAAAGAACCAACAGATCTGTCCTAGAAGAAGTGCAACCAGAGTGCTCCTTGGAAGCAAGAATGGCCAGACTGCATCTTATATATTTCGAACATGTAGTAAGGAGAGACCAATCCCTTGAGAAAGACATCAAGTTTGGGAGAGTGGCAGGTTAGCAAAAAAAAAAAAAAAAAAAAAAAAAAAAGGAAACCCCTCCACCAGATGGATTGACACAGTGTCTGTAATAATGGGCTTAAACATAAATAAGATTGTGTGCCTGGCACAGAATTGGGGAGTGTTTCAATCTGCTGTACATAGGGTCGCTATGAGTAGGATTCAACTCGATAGCACCTAACAACAAAACATAATTTTTTATGTTTTCTGAATTTTTGCAAGTGGCTATGGATTTTTAAAAATTGATGTAGAGATCAATATTAATATTAGTTGATATATAATACTGCAGATATAATGATAAGTGAGGAAAGCAAGCTATAATATTTGTACATTGTGATTCTAACTAACGGTAAAACTTCAAAATCTAAATTAATAGGTAGAATATATAGGAAGAAATGCCTGCAGCTGTACCACTGTGGCATCCGATCTCGTCAGATCTTGGAAGCTAAGCAGAGTCAGACCTAGTTAGTACTTGGCTGGGAGACTGCCTGGGAACACCAGGGGCTGTAAGCTTGGGAGAAGGACCCAGCAACCCACTCCCAAAAAACAATCAGCCATTGAAAACCCCATGAATAGCAGAGAAGCACTAACAATACTGTTCTGCCTGTTGTATATAGGGTCGCTGTGAGTCAGACACCGACTCCACAGTACCTAACAACAACAACAACATAAATAAATAAATAAATAAATCTCTTCAGGGTTCTTTGCGGCAAACAATAGAATACCCTCTAGCTACAGTCAGCAGACAAATTGGGAAAATGAGACAGGAATGTACACAGGTTTTTTGTAGGTGGGTAGGATCCAGTGAAGGCAAACATCTGAGGATGATACTGAAATGGGCTTGTCTGAGAACTGGCTGCTACAATCCCAGTACCTCCATGCCTGAGTAACTGAGGCCAGGGTGTTTTTACAGGGACCTCTGGTGCAGCTGCTTCAGAGAACTCCAGGTCCCTCTGCCTGGCTGCTCTCGCCTCCAGGAACCAATTATCCATGGCACCTGCTCCCTCCCTTGCTCCTTCCCTTGTTCTTTTAGAAAAGTCTTGCACTAGTGAATCTGATTGGCTTGATCTGGGCTTGCATCCTACCTTAAAAGATGCTTGGCACTTAAGTTCTGACTTCCAGAATGGCCAAGATTAGGTCCTGACTTGGAAGTCTCCCCAAATGTACAGAAAAGTATTCGAAAAACTTTAAGGAGGTCCCAAATATTTAAGGTGCTCACTTCACTGCATATCAGATCCTTTTATGAGCAACATGCATGTGAAAGGTCTGGCTGGCTCACTGCAAAGTGCATACTAGGTTCTGAATAAATCCTTGTTGAATGTATCACTCTAGGGAATTTATATTTTGGTGTGTGTGTGTGTGTTGCAGCACTGGAGGTTTAACCTAGGGCCTCGTGCCTGCATGCTTTGCAAGTGCTGTACCACTGAGCTGCACCCCCAGCCCTTTTTTTTTTTTTTTTTTTTTTTACTTTTCGAGGCAGGGTCTCACTAAATTATGCAGACTGCCTCTGGTCTTGAACTTAGGATCCTCCTGCTTCTGCCTCCCAAGTTGCTAGGTTTATAGGGGGAATTTATATTTTAATTCAAAGATATTCTGTAACTGATACTTATACTAAGCAATGGGCTGGGTTTTAGCTCAGTTGGTAGAGTGCTGCTCTACACTCTCTAAGGACATGGGTTCAATCCCCAACACCACAAAAATGGTAGACAGATGTGGCAATCCACTCTCCAAGCAATCCCAAAACAATCAGCCATAAAAATTTTATGAGGGTTGCTATGAAGTGGACCCTGACAACAACACACAAGCAATTACTCTTTTCTTAATATCAAAATTGCTGTGTGTTTCCTTGAAAGAAACAGGTTAGCTAACGATCTATTCGTTTTTCTTTTTGTGCTGCTGGGGATTAAACCTAGGGCCTTGGCATGCTAGTCAAGTGCACTGCCGCTGCGCTACACCCCTAGCCCAGTTAATGGTCTATTTTGTAAAAGTCTAAAAACACTATATACATGGGAGGTCTTTGAAAAATGTGCCTTTGTCAGGTAAAAACTAAATTAAGAATTGAAACTAGCAAGAGATGATTATATTTTGGCCCAGAGACAGAGTGGTTTTCTTAATTTTGTGTCATTGTGCTCTGTAAGAGTGCATGCAAGAGTGCAGATGGTTCCTAGGGATTTGCACAGAGGAAAATAAAGATCACATGTTGGAGTCATATCCCCACCTGGTGAACAAAGGGAGGTTGTTCAGCCAGTGAATCAGGCTGGCCATGTTCTCCAGCCTGGAGAATCACAACAGCCTGGAGAATCAGCCACAGAATCAGAATTTGTGGGAGGCGTGTAGTACTCTAGTACTCGACCTACCAGAAAAAAGTGAATGAATACACTTTACAAACTTATACACTGTACCTGAATGAATTCATCAGCAGCTATATTATATTGCATATTACTATTTAATCACTTATTCATGCATTTGTTTATTCATTGATAGTATTTGCTAAGCGCTTACTTCCTTGTTGGTGCCAGATTACAGAGATGAAGAGAACAGGCGTGGTCTGTTTTCTTGGTGCTCCAATTTAGTGGGGAAGACAGAGTTCACAAGGAAATGTGCCAATTGCTTAAGGTGGTTGGGGGAGGGACATTTAAAGGAAGTGTCTGTCTTTGTCTATGCTGCTATAACAAAAACTACCTGAGCCTGGGTAGTTTATAACTTACTTCTCATAGTTCCGGAGGCTGGAAGTGCAAGCTCAAGGTGCTGGAAGGCTTGGTGTCTGGAGAGGGGTCCAGCCTCTGCTTCCAACATGGCACCTTGTTGTTGCATCTTCCCATGGGGAGAGACACTTTTCCTTACATGGCAGAAAGTGGAAGAGAAGGAACTCATTCTCTCAAACCTTTCAATAAGGGTCTTAATTCCATCCACGAGGGCTTCACCCTCAGAATCAGTCACCTCTCAGAGGCCCCACCTCTTTGTACTATCACATTGGCAATTAAATTTCAATGTATGGATTTGAGGGGACTCATTCAGACCATAGCGGCTTTCTGGATGGACTATGGCTGAGTCTTGAGGATGAGTAGGATTTAGCCAAGAAGATTTAGCCCACCATGGACAGTGGGAAATGCAAGTCCAGAGACCCTGTGGTGGGAGGGAGCATGTGGCATCAGTGGAATAGAGGCCCAGAAGGAAGGAACACAGTGAGGGAGAGGAAAGATGTTATGAAACAAGGTCAGAAGAAGGCTGCACCCTGGTAAGGAATTTAAGTCACACCCTATGTCAATGGGAAGGCAGCAAAGAATGCCAACCAGGCTCATGGAAAAATCACTTACCAAATTGTTGAGCCCAATAGAAACAAGCCCAATAGAAACATTTCCCAGCATAAAAAGTTTTAAAAGAAGTTCAAAAAGTTATGAAGGCGGCCTTCAATGTCTCCAGGCTGGAGAACATGGCCATGTTCCTTGGGCGCCCCCTGCAGGCACCAGACCAAATTACTGCGTGCTAGTGGGGTTCACCTCAACTTTCCCCTCACTCCTCCCTGGCAGCATGGAAGACCGACCCTCAGCAAAATTTCCTGAAGGTCTTAGCACCAGGAGCATGAGTGACACTGCAGGTTTGAGGCACCCATGCATGCACTGCTGTGAAATGACGCAATGAGCTCGTTATTGCTTTGTGACACAATCTACATCAAGCTGGGACATGCCTGGACAATTTTGTAGCTCACATGTCACTTCAGGTAGGCTTTGTGTTTTCCTCTCCATTTCCAGTCAACATACTTACCATTCCTTTCCTTGTGTCTTCCTCATGGCATTCTCTTACAGGTAGATAAAACATCTTTTGTTATTATTTTAAGCGTCCTTATTAGAGCACCTAGTCGTATTTACACTAATAACACTGTCTGGCCTACAGTCTAATTTACTTACCTATTTGGATATGGTCTGTCTCCTATAGCTAGAATTTAATCTGTATGAGGACAGAGAAACCTTTTTTTTTTTTCCAGTGCAGCATCCCCAGTGCCTGGCATCTGTCTTACTGGTCCGGTCAACATGCCACCCATTCCGGAGTCTTTGTGGACCACCGCAGCCAGACAAAGCTCTTCCTCCAGAGCCTGGTTCCAGGGCTGCAGCTCTGGGTGCTGTCATTTGTGGTGATGCATATTTGCAAAGATGAGCTCCATGATGCCAAGCATGGTGACAGATTCAGCTTTCTACTTGCAGTTGTATTTAGCGTGGTACAAATTTCAAACAAACAGACGTACACACAAAGCCCTTCATGTTGGTATGTTAGATCAGAAGTCTGGCAGCAAGTTTCCCAGCCAGGAGACAGATTTGCTCAGGAAACACCAAGGGCTGGGGAGAGGGTGGGGCAGAGATGGTGAGAGATTGGGGAGAACCTCTGAGACACTGGTCAGATCTCCAGAAGGAACAGCGCCTAGTCCTCTGTCCAGGCCCTCGGATGGCACCCATCTGTGCAAAGAGACTCTCCTCAGTCCGTCTGGTGCACTCTGGTGAGTGGCCCCCGTCTGACCACCTAACACCCTGTTGCTGGATGACCCAACAGTTGAGGCCTCTTTCTTCCTCATCTTGTTTTCGGAAGGCCCATGGTGTTTTGGCAACCATACCTGCAGCGGTAGGAACTAATCCTAATTGTTTAAGGTCCTCATTCATCCTTTGCTTCAGCCAGTGATTGAGGAAGGCAGAAGACAGACATAAAGGCAACAGGGTGGGGAACATTCTGGGAAATGCATTCTTCTTTGAGAAGGAGACAAAGGACAAGAGAGAAGGAGAGAGAGTGGAAGAAAACAAGAGAAGAGAGTGCACACACGTACAAGCAGAGAGGTAAATCCCATCCTTTTCTTCTCCAACTCTCTGAGTCCTATGTGAGGACTGAGGTGTGGAGGAGCACCCGCCATCTTGAGGGGATGAAGGGCCTAAGGATCATAGAGTGTCTGACTGAGAGCCATGAAGTCTTTGAGCTGCTGCTCCAGCCCAGCCATTCATTCCTTCCCCTTATCACTTATATGAGACAGTGGAGCCTGTCACATAAGCCACTCTCTGCCCCTCTGTCCTTGGAGCCAGCATTTCCCAGTGCAATGTCTTGGCTCCAGGAAGGGTTAAGGGACGTGGATGCTGAGGAAGCATCATGATGAGAGGCCCTGGATGAGCAGGCTTCTCTGGCCTTGCTGGGTGGCATGGGCATTAGCATTTGGACCACTGTAATTTTAAGTGCCTAAAAGAATCTGTAAGGACGTGGCAACCCACTCCCGAGGCAATCCTGAAACAATCAGCCATTGAAAACCCTATGAGGGTCGCTATGAGTCAGACTCGACTCGACAGCACCTAACAACAACAACAACAAAAGAATCTGTGGCAACCACCCTTCAGCGCACCATAATGCCAATTTCTAAGTCCATTTTATGGGCCTCTGTGTCAGGCAATTCCTATGCTGTGTCGCTTTAGGTCCTTTTGGTTCTACCTGCCTTTGGCCTCATCAGCCTCTGGCCACTCGCTCTACTCCAGCCGCCCAGCAGTACCCAGCTGCACAGAAGCCACGGCCAGCTTCAGGTATGTGGACCCAACAGAGCTGCTCCTTATGCCAATGCCATGTGCTTGCAACCCCATGCCTTCTGCCTTCCCCAGCCAGCAACCTGGGAGGGTGGGTGTGGTTAGCTCCCAGAGGGGCCAGCCTGGGAATGGAGAGTAGGAACTCACAGAGGCAATCTTTCTGTTTCCCCCCAGCTGGACTCTTCCAAGGCCTGGTGAAGGTGGCCTCTAAGAGGACAGTCCTCAAAGATGGAGCTCCTGCTTGTGCTGGATACCAACCCGAGGTCAGCCTGGTGATGACTCCTACCGTTGGCTGCCCCCTCCCTTCCCTACCCAGCCTCACTCCCTGCTGCTGCCTGGTGTTTGCACTCAGTCACAAAGCAGCACTAAGCCTTTGCTTCAGGATCTGTTCTGAAACCTACAGGTTAGGACCGCTTCTGACCATTGTCCCTGTTGTCCCCCAGGACACTTTCCCGTGTCTACCACCTGAAATGGAGGCAGCAGGCTAACATGACAGCAAACTTACTAGCACCCAGTAGCTGGTAGTAATACCAAGCGAAGGGCAGCTCTTGGAAGTCTTGAAGGTTCATATATTGATAAAGGTACTTCAGAGGCCGCCAGGATGAATTGAGAAAGCAATAAGTGTCTTTAGTACATAGTCCCTGTTCAATAACATGGCTGAATGCATTTATTAATAGGAGTGCTTCCTCCGTTGTTGTTGTTGTTGTTGTTGTTGTTGTTGTTAGGTGCCATAGAGTCAGGAGAGACTCATAGCGACACTATGTACAACAGAACGAAACACTCCCCGATTCTGTGACAGGCACACGATCTTTCTGATGTGTAAGCCCCTTGTTGCAACCACTGTGTCAATCCATCCAGTTGAGGGGACACTATCTGAATTAGCTTACTAGTTAGGACCCTTCGTCCCTAGCTCCTTTTTAGGTAGCACAGTTTCTCAGCGGAAGTTTGGTAGATAAATGAAAAAGAAATCCCCTCCCCACCCCTAGAGGTCCGGCCCCGGTCCCGCCCTGCCGCCCTGGGTGCCCGGCGCTGCCCCTACAGCGAACAGCCGGCGCCTGCAGCCGTTGGCCACACCCCGCTTTTTGTGTCGGCCCACAGGGCGCCTGCCCCTTTAATTGGCATGTACCAAGTGCTCCCAGGTTGTGTTTCCTCCGCGAGCCCCAGTCCCTAGGAACCATTGGTCGGAGGCCTGGGCGGGAGGAATGCGGAGCCCGGGCTGCGTTCGGCGGGAGCTCGGGGCGGACGCGGGCTGAGGCGCCACCGTCGCGGTCTCCCCGCCTCGCCAGTCGTCAGTCCCAAGATGGCGGCCACCATGAAGAAGGCGGTGAGTGCGGCGCGGGGCGCGGGCGCGGCGGCGGTTGCCGGGCGCGGGGCGCCGGTCCGGGAGGCGCGGGGTGCGGGCCCCGGCCCCGAGCCTGGGTGTCCCCGTTGCCCCCGGCCAAGGCGGCGCGTGGGCCGGGACCCCGGGGACGCTGCGGCCGCCTGCGCCGGCGCGGGGACGGGAACACGGCCCAGGCGCGTGCGGCTCCTGGTTGCGGGCGGCCGTCCCGCTGCGGCGCCCCAGGCCATCGTCCACCCTCCGCGCGCCCGCGGCCAGGTGCGGCCGGGACCGCGGTGATGCTAGGCGAAGCCGGGCCGGGGGCGCTGCAGCGGGGAGACGGTAGCTGACTCGCAGGGGCCGGCGGCGCTGCACCCGGGTCGTCTGCCCCGCGGCCCCTGGCGCGGCCCTGGGCCGCCCACGCACAGGGGACGCTCCTGCGCCCCCCGGGTTAAAACCTGTGTTTAGTGGGTACGAGAGGTGTCGGGGCTCAGCCGCCGCAGCCCTGTGGCGTCTGATCTGTCAGATCTCGGAAGCTAAGCAGGGTCGGGCCTGGTTAGTCCTTGGATGGGAGACTGCCTGGGAACACCGGGTGCTGTAGGCTTGGGAGAAGGACCTGGCAACCCACACCCAAAAATCAATCCGCCATTGAAAACTCTATGAATAGCAGAGAAGCAAGATGATAGTGTTTCGCCTGTCGTACAAAGGGTCGCTATGGTCGGACACCTACTCGACGGCACCTAACAAGAACAGGTGTCAGTGCCTAGCAGCCGCTCCTTTATGATATGTGATTCTCCCAGGATCTTAGTGAGGACCGAGTTTCCTCCCGCTTTACAGATGGAGAAATTTAAGACACTGAGTCGTTAGTGGTCCTGGTGACATAGCGAGTAAGAAGGTCGGGTGGTTTTGTTTTTCTCCCGAATCACACCTTTTTAACATATATTTTATTTTAAAGTGACACGTGATCATTGCACATATTTTGGAGGGTACTGTGTGATATTTTATCGCACATTTTTAGCCACTGAAGGAGGCTAAGCTTCCACTTGGAGTTTATTAAGTTTTCCCAGATGCTTAATGATGTCTAGACAGAAAAAAAGTAAAATTGGACAGAGGAAATAACAGCTGGTAGTTATTGAGGTTTACTGTGTGCTAGGCACAGTTCTTAGCGTGTTGCGTGTGTTATTTATTTTGATCTACTACTTACTCCTTTTGGGCTGGCATTTAGCTCAGTTGGTAGAGCGCTGCTCTGCAGTCTCTGAGGTCCTGAGTTCGATTCCCAGCACCGCAAAATGGGAGAAGAACGTGGCAACCCACTCCCAAGGCAATACTGAAACAGCCATTGAAAACCCTATGAGGGTCACTGTGAGTCAAATTCGACTCAACGGTACCCAACAACAACTTACTCCTTTTGGGAGACACTTTTCATAGTTAGCAGATGAGGAAACTGAAGTACTGAGGCAGAGCTAGGATTTAAACAGGCATCCTCAGTCAGAAGTCTGTTTTTAGCTGAGACAGGGCTCTCTGAGGAGAATCCTCTGGCTGAAGGGATTTGCTTTCCAGGTTTTGCCGATGTTTGCATTTATTCTGCTTTGAAGACCACATTAGAATGGACTTCCTTGGCTCTCACTATCCAGCACTACATAGTCTATGCCCTTGCTTGCTGTAGGATGACCCATCATCCTAATTTGTCCAAGATTGAAGGATTGCTAAAACCTAGAAAGCTCCAGTCAACTCAAATTGAGTTGCTCATGCCACAAATTCTTATTTAGTACTAGAGTCATGTCCAGGGCCTTGGCGATTCAGATAAGTATGAAGCCGTGAGATTCACATCGCCTCTGTTTCGTTAAATTGGGCCCTCTTTTGTCGGGTATGACCTTAATTTCATGGAAGATATTGGTTGTAGTTTGCCCCTGTTTTACAGATGTGGAAGCAGAAGTGCAGAGAGATGATGTAAACCTTGAAGAAATGGTAGAGGAATGATTTGAAACTTGGACTTTGCAAAATTTCTGATTACTAACCTTTTTTTATTCATTGATTTTTTTTTTTTCCAAGTAATGGAGATAACAATGTTGTTGTTGTTGTTAGGTGCCATCGAGTTGGTATCTGACTCATAGCGACCATCATAGGGTTTTCAATGGCTGACTGTTTCGGGATTGCCTTGGGAGTAGATTGCCAGGCCCTTCTCCCATTTTTGCGGTGCTGGGAATTGAACTCAGGACCTCAGAGATTGCAGAGCAGCGCTCTAAACAATAGTGAGCAGTAATGAAGTTCCTTTCCCCATATTTTCACAGCAGGGTAAAACTTAAGCTTGGGGAGAGGCAGGTATTACTGAAATAGGCTCTTTGGAAACTAAAGTTTCCAACTCTGATGAGAACTATGAAAGAAAAGTATTTGTGAGGTGAGGGCTAAATTTAGGTCTATGGGATACTTAAGGAGGGAAAGGGGAAAGTTGAGTAGGGAGAGAGGCATTCAGAGAGGGAGAATCTGGTACATTCAATAAAAGGAAGACCAGAATGGCTTTCCTTTTATTGAATTAGGGAAGGAGATGTTGAATCATGATGAGCAAAACCACGTAGGGAGTGGATGGTGGCCAAAACACAGTCTTCTTTATCTTAGGAGCCAATATAATGTGCAGTGTGCATGCATCCTGTAGATGTTGCCAGTGTTAAGAACAGTTCTTGATATCAGTGAATGAGAACAACATTTCAGAGGCTTGGCCTTTTGAGTTTAATAAAAAGCAGGTTATTTGCAGTCCGGAGCACTTTACATTCATAGTGCATTTTACCTCCTACTTGGTCATGATTTTGCTGGCAGGAGGTTTAGACCAGAAGATTCAGACCTCTTATCTTTAAAGTTCTGCTTCTAAGACCTGGTTCTTGGCCACTCTGATTGCTGTTCATTATCCTTGGTGCAAATGTCCCCTTCTTGAAAGACCATCTTTCGCTTTTGTTAAGCCCTGTTCACTCTTCACTTCTAACAGCATTCATCCGTAAACTATTTTATTTTCACCCTCACATTTATTGCCATCTAACATTATCTTGCTCATCATGGTTTTTTGCTGCCTCAGAATGTAAGCTGGCCTGTGTCCATGACAGTAGGACTGTGGCTCTCTGGCTATAGTGTCTGGTGCATAGGAAGTACTACTAAGTAATTGCTAAATGCAAGATGGTGTGCATGAAAGCTGACTAAAAATACATAGCAAACCTTTACATCAGAGAGACTTGGTAGGTTCCTTTAAAAAATAAAAATAAAAGCAGACTGAGATCGGCTAGGATTTCTTCTGGAGCCCCAGCTATCTGCACCCATACTCATTTGGGGCATAACTGAGTATGGGTCACTTCCTGTAATCTCAGAAGATACAAATTCTCAAGAAAAGGGCCCAGGGACTGTAATTTTCCCTTGAATCTTGAGCAGTCATATTTCTCTTTGGCCTAGCAGAATTTCCTTCTAGATCTGCATCTGTTATTCCTTTGTAAGGATTCTTGATAAACAGTATTCAGGAGGTGAAGCACTATGCTGTCATTTATTGAAAAGTGACTGCATCCCCAGGCCCTATGCTCAGGACTCCTTCTGTCACCTCTGCAAGGAAGAAGTACCTTCTTCATTTTATAGATGGCAAATCTGGGGTGGTTTCATAGAATTAAGCAGTTTGCCTAAAGTTCCTGCTTCTGTGAATTGGAAGCCATTCTGACATTCCAACACTCTGTGCTGCCCCAAGAACAAGAAAGCACTCTTTTGGTAGTGACTGTGTCCGGCTTCTCTCAAGACAGGAGTTCCTAACATTTTGGGGCCCGTGGATCTCTTTAAGAATCTGATGAAAGCTACCAAAATCCTTCCAAAAGCTTGCATGTGCTATACACCTGTTTTGCATACAATTTCAGGAAATAAACCCACCTTTCGATGTCTATGGACACTCAGTTGAAAATTACCTTCTGTCTGCCAAAATGTAGTTCAACAAATGCAGAAGCATTCTAGAACAGCATGATCCAAATAGAAGCCACTGCCGCTAGCCCTCGCAGGTGCTTGTTTCTTACTTTCTGCTGGGGACCAGCCTGCCCGGCAGCACAGAGTTGCAGCCTTGTACGTTTCACTGACACACCAGCTATAGCCTTTCAACCCAGTGGGAAAACCACCCCAAGGAATTGGGCACCAGGAGCAACTGGTAGCTGCTGTTGGTGGGGCTGCATCAGGAATCACCTGTTTTGGAAATGTAGAAAAGAGGTAGCCAGCTTCTCTTCAGTGCTTTTCAGTAACAATGTGTACGTGAGTCTGATCCTGATGGTTTAGCTTCATATTCAGAAGCCATTAGCCTTAATTGTGTGTCAGGCAGGTCCTGTTTTAGGTACTTTGAGGTGAATGACTCTTTGTCGTTAGGTGCCATTGAGTTTGTATCTGACTCATAGCAACCCTGTGTATAACAGGCAAAAGGCTATTATCAGTGCTTCTTTGCTGTTCATAGGGTTTTCTATGGCAGATGGATTTTGGGGAGTAGGTATGGGTTTGTCTCCCAAGCCTACAGCACCTGGTGTTCCCAGGTGGTCTCCCATCCAAGCACTAACCAGGCCCGACCCTGCTTAGCTTCCGAGATGTGACAGGATTGGATGCCACAGGGCTACAGCTGCAGGGAGAATGACCCTTTAAGATCCTTATAATGACAAATACGTCTATACACACATACTGAGATTTTCAGGGGCATAACGTTCAGATGGAATGGTGTAAACTCTTTGGGCAAGCAGGAACTTTTTAGAATTCTCTGTTCTGTTTGCTTATGGACTTGATAGTTCCCATGTAGGCAAAATTACTTGAATGCCAGTGCATCTCCATATAGGCAGTTCATTGGTATCTATACGGTAGCTTCCTGTTAATGTCCATGTTCCTAAAAAACATATGTAAATTAAATACCCAAAGCTGTACGCATGATGTAAATCATTTTTTCAGGATATGGTTTGCATCTGATGATGGGCCCAATACGTTTGAAATCATTTACTGGGATGGGAGTCTGATCAAGGGGAAGGCTAAATTCTGGCATCTGCCTCTGTATTCTGACACTGAGCTCTATCTTGTTTGAGACTACAGGTTGTCTTTCAACCTCTGAAGAAATAAAAGTCCATATATCTTACGTCATTGGTCACAGGAGACTAGGCAAAGAATGGAGTGTGGATAGTGTGAACCCATTTCTGTTATTGGCAAAAGAGCCAATAGTTCTTATTGAAGCTGCCTTTATTAATATACTAATATAATAAATTATATATCAATGTTAATATACATATAATAGATGTAGCCTCTAGAGACTTTGTTTTGAGACAGGGTCTTGCTGTATAGTACAGGCTGGCCTCAAACTCAAGATCTACCTGCCCTAGCCTCAAAGGTGCTAGGATTACAGGTGTGCAAGACCACGCCAAATTAGTAAGTACTGTATTTATACACACAAATCTTTAGTCCTTTACACTCTAATCAAGTGTATGTGTTCCTATTTTATAAATGAGAGAAACCCTAAAGAGAGTCCAGTATTTAATTTTGTTTTCAAATATATGAAACTCTTTTTTAAGAATCTGATAAAAGCTAAGAACTTCCTGCCACCTATTTTAAATGTGCCAAAGCTTACATGCACAGCACACACATACACAGTCATAAAAACACTTTTGGCCAGGCGTGGTGGTACATGCCTGTCATCCCAGTGACTCAGGAGGCAGAGGCAGGAGGATCGCAACTTGGAGACCAGAGGCAGTCTGCATAATTTAGCGAGACCCTGTCTCAAAGGAAAAGAAAAAGAAAAGAAAAAAGGCCTGAGGGTACAGCTTAGTGGTACAGCACTTGCAAAACATGCAAGTGCAAGGCCCTGGATTCAACTCCCCCGTGCCACAAAACAAACACTTTTTCATTGACTTTTCAAGAGCTCTTGGATATTTCTGTAGACTCTGGGGCCAGATTGCCTAGATTGAAATCCAGCTCCACTCTTTACTGATTATGTGGCTTTGAGAAAATTATTTAAACTCTGCTACAGTTTTTCCATCTGTAAAATAGCCGCATTGGCAATCCTCCTTATTAAGACTGGTTGAAGCATTAGCAGAAGTGACAAATCACTTAGAAATTTCTTGGTACATAGTGAGAGCTCAATCAGTGTTAGCTGTTTTTATTATTTCATAGATATTTTGCCATCTAAGCACTCAATTTTCTTTGCAAACTTAGTCACATTAAATGTTAATTTATTTTATTTTATTCATTCATTTATTTTTTTTAGATAGAGTCTCACTGTGTAAACCAGGCTAGCTGCAAACTCATGATCCTCCTGCCTCCGCCTCTCATGGATTACAGGTGTGCACCACTATGCCTGGCAAATGTCTTATTTTTTCTAATATTAAAGCATTCAATTTTCATCATCTTATAGTGAATTATATCTTACTAAGATACTCTGGTGTTTAGCTCAGTTGGTAGAGGACTTTACACTCTCTGAGGACCTGGGTTTGATTCCTAGCACTGCAATACCAGAAGGATGTGACAGTCCCCTCCCAGAGCAATCCCGAAACAATCAGTCAATGAAAACCCTGTGAAGGTAGCTATGAGTTGGACCTGACTCAATGGCAACGAACAACAAGTTACATAAACAATTTCTCCATTAAAAGAAACCCAATTTTTACTGTGTATGGAATGTAGCCACTGAAATGTGTAGTGACCTTCTAGCCAGTATATCATTTGGATTAAAAACAATAAACTCACACAAGTTTTAACTGTATGAGGGGAAACAAATCTACTATAAGGCATTTACCAACATTTCACCATGTAACTTTTTGCTCTCTGGGTTATCTTGAAGAAAGTATATTCTAACTTGGGAAACCCTATACTTGGTCAAAAGTTGGCTGACTTTATTTTATTTTGAACTTACTAATGTTTTTTATTAAAAATCTTTTTTTGTATGTATAGTACTTGAGGGTTGAACCCAGGGTCTCACACCTGCTTAGCAAGTGCTCTATCCCTGAGCTGCAACCCCAACCCATTTTTTATTTTTTTTAACCTTGAGACAGAGTCTCACTAAATTACACAGGCTGCATCTAGCCTTGAGCCTGTGACCCTCCTGGCTCTGCCTTCTGAGTTGCTAGGAGTACATGTGTGAGCCACTTATTGACTGATTGTATTTCAAATGTTTTTGGAGCTTAGGAATTATTCTGTAGAGTATTGGAACAAGTCTTAAGCTCATGGAGCAAAAAGTAAGGCATTGTTGATGATATTTTATACTTGTGGTAAATACTTTACTGGGTTATTTTAGAGCAGCATTAAAAGCTAACAATTTTTCCATTAAAATTCTATAATATCTTTTTTTTCAGGCTGCAGAAGATGTCAATGTTACTTTTGAAGATCAACAAAAAATAAACAAATTTGCACGGAATACGAGTAGAATCACAGAGCTAAAGGAAGAAATAGAAGTAAAAAAGGTATTGGACATATTTATCTCATTTTTTTAAAAAAGGTTCTTTATAATATAGCTTTTTAAAACTGAACTCAATTAACAAGTTATTTATCGCTCTGGGCTCTTTTTAGCCGATGACACAGTCCACTCTAGTTAATTTAAATAGACAGTCTTATTTTGTCTCCCCATGTAGCCCAAGCTGGCCTGGAATGCTCTATGCTCTGAATGCTTTGTTAGCATGATTTTATTTAATCTGAACAATGATGTATTATTTTACTAATTTGAGATCCTCCTGCCTCAGCCTCCTGACCACTGGGATTAGAGGCCATTACAGACATGTGCAAAAAGGCATTTATTGAAAAAATCTGAGATAACTGATAGGACTGATCAGAGGTTAGAGCCTAGGCTATCTCTTAGAACAAGTTCTAGAACCATGTCTGAGAGAATTTGGTGAGGGAAGGAGCTGCTCTTATCTCTGCTGATCCCAGAGCTGCCTCCCTCATCAATGAGAAGGGTGCCCTGCAGACCTACGGACCCTGAGCCACTGCTGTAGCCTCTGTCATCTGAGGCCTGCATCTGGCCTCTTCTCATACAGCTCTCCTGCATTGAAGTCCACTTCAGGTGCATCTCATTAGTGGAACTTAAATTATTACTGGCTTACACCCTCTCTACAAGCAAGGCTCAGAAAAGTGGGTTTGTTTTCTGGTGTGTTGGTTTTGTTTCCATGGGAAGGCAGGATTCACAAAGTAAGAAATTGTGAAGGTGGAAGAAATTTTGAGTGACCATAGATTCCTGCTCTTCATCATAGATAGGGTGCTTATAGCTATTTGATAATTTCCAGAGGACAGTGTATTAGCTCTTTAGTGATTTCATATGAAGTGTCATTTAAATATAAGAAATTCAAGTCTTATAATAGTCTTTACAAAAGTGTTGCTCACAGATGGGGTTCCCCACATTAAAATTGTCTCTTTAATTCTGTCAGGACATTTTGAATATGCTTTCATTACTATTCACTTTTGCGCTTACAGAAACAACTCCAAAATTTAGAAGATGCTTGTGATGACATCATGCTTGCAGATGATGACTGCGTAATGATACCTTATCAGATTGGAGATGTTTTCATTAGCCATTCTCAAGAAGAAACCCAAGAAATGTTAGAAGAAGCAAAGGTACATGGGAGTATTTCCCTGGGTGATATAATCTAGCTCATACATTAGGAGGCAGAGGGAAAGAATGAATCCTGCCTCACATTTGACAGTTTGTTGTAATGTCCCAGGTAAGCTCTGAATGCTTTGCTAGCATGGTTTTATTGATTTATTAATCTGAACGATGATCTATTATTATCCTAATTTAGAAAAAGGATAGAGGCTTAGAGAAGCTACAGGATATACTCAGTGACATATAGACAGTGATCTTCTGACATTAGAACCTTGCTTTAAACTAAAAGTGTTAAGAAGGCACAGTTATGTTATAAAGTAGAAAAGAACAATTCCCATAATCCTACCACCCAGAGACAACCTTGTGTTCATAATGAACATTTTCATATGTATTTCTGTTATGTTCTCTTCCTCTGTTGCTCCAGGTAGTTTTGATTTGCACTTTGGTCAGTTAACATTCCCATGGGAGCATTTTCTTTTTTTATTTAATGTTTACTTATCCATCACATATTCATTGGGAACCTCCTTGGAGTCAGTCACGGGCTTTAGAAATGTCACTTTCTTCTGGCATGTTTAATATCATCTATAATATGCTGATGGACATTGATTTGGTTCACTGTGCTCTTATGAACCTTCATTTTTTTTCAATATTTTGCTATAGTAATGTCACAGTGAGCATTTGTACACAGAAATCTTTGTTCACATTTAGAAAATTATTTGGAGGAAGTAATCAGGGAAGTATAGTTACTGGGTCAGAGTATGGACTCTTTGACAATATTTGCGACATGTCACATGGTATGAAATTGCACTCTGATTCACTTGCCCTCCACTTGTCTATAAGAGAGACAACCACGTTGTGGCTAAGAAACCCATGACAAACATTTCCAAATACTTTCACTTAATTAACTTGAATATTGGTTCAAGTGGTAGTCTCTCATCTTCGAGCATCTAATACAAAACTTGCCATGAGTTAAACAGACATCTAACAAACCATACTCTTGTAAGTGAGGCCCTCTCTCCTGCTTGGTTTCAAAGTTTATTTCTTCAGGCCTTATTATAGTTAGTGAAAATTTGTGTCAGATTGATAACAAGCTATTGTTCTTAATTGCTGGTGGTATTATACATTTTTCTCATTTCTTCTTCATCATTTTTGAGGGAAATAAAGAGAGGTGGTATTAGAAGCCAGACAGGCCTGTGATGCACTTTTTACAGAAGTCTCTGCATATGGTTCTTTCTTTAGTAGGGTATGATAATTTTAATTTTCTTTTAGCTATTGTGGTTTTTAGATCAGTAAACACTAAGAAAACAATCACAACTTATTCTGTTAGAAGCACATCAGGACCTGAATTAAAAATACATTCAGACTTATGTCTTAGATCTAATTATCTGTGTTACTTAGCTGTCTATCCAAGTTTAGAACATTATTTTTTTTTTAATCTTCCAAAGTACTAGTTCAGGATGGATGCTCAGCACTAAACCAATTCAATAGGACTAATTTAAACATTTGATTTTTTTGTTTCCAGAAAAATTTGCAAGAAGAAATTGACACCTTAGAATCCAGAGTGGAATCAATCCAGCGGGTGTTAGCAGACTTGAAAGTTCAGTTATATGCAAAATTTGGCAGCAACATAAACCTTGAAGCTGATGAGAGTTAGACATTTTATAATACTTTTCTATTTGTTTAATAAACTTGAATATTGTTTAAAATGATAATTTCCCTTCTTCAGATGACATGGAAAGGAAAACTTTCATTTTTTAAAATTTTCATTTATTTAATGGAAACTTGCCTATTTTCACATGTCTTGCTTATTTATTTTATATTTTTAAAAGAAAACAGTATTCATCTATGTATTTTGCATAATGATTATATCAAGTTTAGGGGCTTTATGTTATGTTATTAAAGTTGGTTAAGCAACCTTCTCTGTTTCTATATTATCATTCGGAACACTTGTGGCAATTTTCCTTCACAGGAAATCTAGCACTTGTGTCATGTTGCTGATACATCTGAATTCAGTTGCTGTCCACAGATGGCAGAAGCCTGACAAAAACATGTACATCCTGTGCCTGCCTACTCTGCTTATATCATAACCTAAACTTTATCTTTTACTAAAAAATGTATGTACATATTTAAATATGTGTAATATGTTCTTACGTGCCGTGAGTCAGGTCGGACTCATAGCAACCCTATGCACAACAGAATGAAACCTCCCCGACACTGCCATGCCTGGCAATATGTGAGTGCTTTTCTGCTATTCATAGGGTTTTCAATGGCTTATTATTTGGGGATTGTTTCAGGAGTGGGCTGTCAGCTCCTTGTCCCATTTTCATGGTGCTAGGGGTCAAACCCAGAGCCTCAGAGCATGCAGAGCAAGCACTCTACCAACTGAGCTAAACCCTAGCACATTGTGTAGTATGATATTGTTAGATGCTGTCTAGTCGTGTCTGACTCATAGTGACCCTCATAGGGTTTTCAGTGGCTGCTTGTCTCGGGATGTACCATATATAGTAACATCTTTTACATATATCAGTATCATAGATGTTGATGAAGGAGGGGGAAGTATGTTGAGGCATGTCAGTCTTCATACAAATAGCAGAATAACGAAAGACAATTTTAGAAACCAAGATGTATATGTAGAAATGTTAGACTTAAGTGCTTTGTTAACTACTTAGGATCTTTACTGACAATGATGTGGAAGTTAAGCACCTGTATATTTAAAAGTTAGGTTTATGTTTTAAATAAAGAGTACATTTGTCCTCCAACCCCCACTCCCCCCCCAAAAAAAAACCCAGTTTGGGGATTTGGAAGAACTACATGTATTAACTTTCCAGCAGATGGCACTGATATACCAAAATACTAATGGAAGGAATGCTATCAAAGGAAGGATGAAACACTACCATACACTGTGCCATGCACATGATCTTTTTATGTTCCAGCCCTTTGTTGCAGCCACTGTGTTCTCATTTTGAGTTGTGGCACATTAGCAAATGGAGGTCTCAGGAGCTTTATTCAATTCCCATCATTAAAGTCAACTCTCTTTCAGGAGGCAACTCTTCCCCAGTTGTCTTTTGAATGCCTTCCAGCCTGGGGGGCTCATTCTCAGCACTATATTTGGCAGTGCTTCTCTGCTATTCATAGGATTTTCAATGGCTAATCATTTCAGGTGGGAGAAGGACATGGTAGTCTACTCCCGAAACAATCCTGAAACAATCAGCCATTGAAAACTATGAGGGCTGCTATGAATCAGAGACAACTCCATGGTACTAACAACCACCACAATTCTTTCAGGAGTGGGATGCCGGTCCTTCTCCCTAATCTGTCTTGGTCTAGAGGCTCAGCTGAAACTTGTCCACCATGGGTGGCCTTGCTGGTATCTGAAAAACTGGTGGCATATCTTTCAGCATCATAGCAACACACAAGACCCCACAGCATGACAAGCTGACAGACACATGGGGGTAAAATATATAATTTCTAAAATTGTTAATAACATAAAGGCAAACTTTTATATTGCTGCAAAATCTTTCCAAGTAGTGATATTCAAATTCTAGAAAATGAATCTTATAAAGTTGATGAGTTTTTTGTGTGTTTTGGGATTTTTTTGTGGGTTTTTTGTTTTGTGTGTCTTTGGTTATTGTTCATTTAGAGGATTGAGGCTAGGGAGGTAATTTAGTCAGGTTGCAGCAGGAAACAGCTAACATAATCAAATTAGAATAATTTCAGAAAACAGCCAAGATTCCAGTGGTGGAGGGTAACTGCTGGGGGCTTGGGGAGGGAGCAACTGCCCCTACCCTCTGGAACCCAGGGAAAGGCTATCTTTATCCTGGGTGGAGCACAGCTGCCTACAGTGTCCTGTAGGGATAGATCTAGGGCTGAAACCATGGCCTCATCCTCTCCCTCCAAAATCCAGTGGGGTCCCACCATGTGTAAAACCCAATCAGAATCTAGAGGTGGTCTAAAAAAGTCATTTGAGAGAGGCAGTGGAGGAGCTGGTGGGAGAGAGGACTGCAGTTTACCTGTTTAGAAATATGAATAACCATTCATCTGACTTACATGGTGGGAAACACTTCTATAACTGGCAGGAACTAAACCTCATGCAAAAAATAAACCTCTGACATCAGTTGGGGTGGGGAGGTTGCAATGTCAGTAATGGTTTTGTCAATTGTGAAATTTTAATGCATTGGAAATGTTTGATTCTCATTTTCCATTCATTTATGAAGTGTCCATAGCTTTTTCTTATTTTTGCTAGTAATAAACCGGTTGGGTCAGATGAGGTGCCTGGTACACTGCGTAGACTGCCTCTTTGGAAAGGGCTCAGTAGGGAGCATGGGCTCCAGCCAGTAGTCACCATATAGAAGTTTTAATATGGATTGATTAGTGCTGCTTTTTTTTTTTTTTTTTTAAGGCAGGATTTCTGGGTTTTCAGTGCAATGAAAACTATTTTTTGCACAATTTTGTGGCTTTTTTTGGTGGGAGGGCAGTTGTTTGTTTTTAAAGCCATGCAGGCTAAACCAGGTGCAGTGGCCCACACCTGTAATCCCAGCAACTCAAGACAGTGAGGCAAGAGAATCACAAGTTTGAGGCCAGAGGCAGCCTGCACAACTTAGCAAGATTTTGTCCCCAAATAAAAACTAAAAAGGGGGGTGGGGGTGCAGCTTAGTGATGGAACACTCTTTGTTCAACTCCCAATACTGAGAAGAAAAAAAGATCAGTGTAGGCTAAATAGAAAATTTACAACAAACAAGGCAGAGGGTACATATGCCCACTCTGTCTTCCACTCCTCTCCATTTCTCTTTCTCTCCACTCCTGGAACACAAAAAATGTGACCCCAGGCTACCAATTTGTAAAACTCAGGTGCACAACCTAACACCTGAGAATGGCTTTTGATAGGAAATGTGAAACAATTTGCTCTGTACCAAAGTCTTCTGAGCTGCTACCCAGCGCTGTTACCGCTCACATCTGTCCATTCCTTTCCACCTCTGACTGCCACCACACTTGTCCAGACCTTGAGAACTCTCGTCAAAAGCGTGAGGGGTCAAGGGAGACAGGAGATGAAGGCCTTGTGAGGTGGATCGGGTTTGGGCAGCTAGAGGCCAGCAAGTGTCTAAAGGGTTTGGAATAGAAAGGCCGTGTACATGTTTGGAGTGGTATTAATTTGGCTGATGAGTCGGTTGGCAGAAGAAAAGGAGGGCGAGGCCTTAGAGTTGATGACGTGATTGGAAGTCCCAACAGTGTTTGGAGAAATAGAGGTGAAGGAATGGGGACAAAGCCACACATAACCTACAACAGGTTCTCATTTTTTATTTGTTTATTTTGGCTCTCATACTTTTAAAAATTAATCTTTTGCCACAATAAGATCCAGAGAGTTTGTTAGGTAGCTAGCTTAGGTGTTAGCTGGCAATATGGAGAAAAGAGGATTAAAAGTGCCTGCAGGTCGGCCATGATGAATGAAGCCATGTGTGTCTCTGGGGACAACGGAAGGACATTTGAACCACTTACAAAACAGAACAAAGGCCCTAGGCCCAGGTCACACAAGCACTTACAGCTAGGTACCCAGGACAGAGGAGGTCACACTGGTCACATCCTAGTTTGGATAAAGCTAGAGGGAACACACACCTCCCCTTTCTCCCTCCAGCCTTCTCTCTTCCCTCTGTCTTCCTTCTGCTCTGCTCTTCTCTCTCCAGCGACCATGGACACACCTCTTCCCTCTCTTGGGACCACTGTCTTTTCTGTCTGTCCAAAGCACTTTTCCTTGTAAAAGCCTCCTAACCTTTCTTTTCTCTCTGGCTTCTTTTCCTTCCCCTGGAGAATAGAAATACCTTTATGTCGATTCACCCAGGGAACACAGGTTTTTCCAAATTCTTTTGCAGAGCTACCTAAGCTTCTCCAGGTGCCTCAGTTTCCCAGTAATTATTCCTTAAAAGTGTACCATCTCAGGGTCGCTATGAGTCGGACTCTACTTGACGGCACCTAACAACAACAACAACAACAACAACAATCTTTTAATAAACCTTATCTATACACTCTACTGCCTGCAGCCGTTGCCCTGTGGCATCAGATCTCGGAAGCTAAGCAGGGTCTGGCCTGGTTAGTCCTTGGATGGGAGACTGCCTGGAAACACTAGGTGCTGCAGGCTTGGGAGACGAACCCCGCAGCCCACTCCCAAAAAATCAATCCGCCATTGAAAACCCTATGAGCAGCAGAGAAGCACTGACAATAGTGTTTGGCCTGTTGTACAAAGGGTTGCTATGAGTCAGACAACAACTCGACGGCACCTAACAACAACAACATACTCTACTATAACTTCTGTGTTGGGTATGAATTCTTTTCTATGAGGAACACAAGGATCGAGTTTTGCTGCCAGATTCCCAGACCCACTCTCTGGGTCCACCTACCAGTGTTCCAGTCTACCAGATTACAAACTCACATAAAAACTCAGTGTGGCAACACTGAAACCGAATTCCCAAATGGCCGTCTTCTGCTGCTTGCCCAAGAAATGCTGCATTTGGCTTTGTGACCTACCGGCCCCTCCCCCAAGCCTGCTGGTGCTGTTGACAAAGGTAAGGAAGTGGGAGCCTGCTGGTTTGTATGGGGGCGGGGCAGGGAACAGGGCTGAGGAAGGGGACAGGGAGAGAAAAGGAGAGTTTGGCCTTGGACTCCTGGAATTCCTGGGGCATCAACCACATGGAGTTATATAACTTGATAGTTAGGACATTGTGTCGAAACAGTATGTGGGCCTGGGGAGGTATATTTGAGAGCCACTTTTCTTAACATTTAAGGTATTAAAAAAAAAAAAAAAAAAACACCTGGAGAATTTGTTAAAGTATAGATTCAGGGCCAGGATCCGAGAGTTTGCATTTCTGACCAAATCCCACGTTATGCTGATATTGCTGGTCCGTGGGTCATGCCTTGGACAGCTAAGGTCCTGGGAGCGAGGGCTAAAGAGAAATGCAAGTGGGTCACCCCCGATTTCTGGATTTAGGCTCTGCCACCCAGTCCCCAGTATGCCAATTAAAGAGACACAATGAAAAGCAGAGAACGGAGATTTAATCAGTGTATGTGTTGGGAAGAGGAACAAGGGACCCCCAAGTCCGTCTTTGGGGAACTCACATGAACCTCAGACTCAACTAGGGGGAAAGTTGTGGGCAGGGGCAGGAAGTGTGCACGATGCTGATGCAGCCGTTTCTGTTCTGGGGTTGCAGGGTGTCTTCAGGAAGCTTTCTGTCCTCTCTGGGGGGCGTTATTTGTGGTCCTTTGTCACATCAATTGCAGCTTCCCAAATCCAAACTGGCTGTGGGTGTAGGATCGTCAGTGTCTCTTGGGGTCTGCAGTGTCTTCCAGTAAAGACATTTATCAGTGCCCCTGATGGAACCAGCACAGGGGACAACTGCAGGAGTGTAGGAACCTAGAGGCCAAACCCAGAGGGGTGAAGGCAGGAGGGAGTGGTGTACAATGTCCTGTGTTACAGTGGCCGATAAGAGCTAACACTGGAGCTCTGTTTGATGACTAAGAGGTTCATAATTTCCTTAAAAAAAAAAAAAAGGGTTAACCCGGCCCACCCCATACACACACCTACACCCACTTGTGTCAGGAGCTTGAAATATTGGCACCAGTGTCTCTCAGGGAAGTGATTCCCAAGGGGTCTCCTGTGTGGTTTGAAAAAGCCTTCCATACAATGTGTCTATGGAGCAGTGCAAATGTTATCAAGGAGATGCAGGGAGTGTGGGGAGGTGGATCCGGACCATGGGTCCAGGAATCTGGCAACAAAACCTTGGTCCTTGTATTCAGCAGATAAAAGAATTTATGCCAGATACAGAAATGATAGTAGAGAGTATAGAAAAGCTTTATTGAAGACAGTACACCATTAAGGAATAATTACGGGGAAAACTGAGGCACCTGGAGAAGCTTAGCTAAGCCTGGAAAGGAAAATGGAAAAACTGCATTCCTTAAGTGAATCAGCATAGGAGGTTTCTGTTACCCAGGGGAAGGCAAAGAAGCCAGAGAATAGGAGAGTTAACCAGAGTTTCGGAAGGAAACGTGACTGGGATAGGCAGAGAGGATGGTGGGTCTGAAAGAAGAGAGAGGCATGCACTTGGTCATTGGAGAGAGAAGAGAAGAGAAGGAAGAGAAGAGAAAAGAAGAGGGAAAGGAAGAGATAGCGAACTTGTGGAAGGAGAGAGATTGGGCACATATTTCCTCTAGTTTTATTCAAACGAGGGCACATCAACCCTGGGCATCCAGCTCTGGGTGTCCAATGTGACATGGCCTAGAGCCTTTGTTTTGTAAATGGTTTGAGGGCTTGGGTAGGGTGTGGGACCCACTTGAAAATGTCCTTCCAGTGTCTTCAGAGACAGGGCTTCTTTACCACGGTGGAATGGCAGGAACCACTTTCAGCCCGCTTCTCCTCCATATTGCTTGCTAACACCTAACCTAGCTCCCTAACACCAAGGCTCCAACTACATTAAAAACAGTCTGTGCTTCCGTGCTTCTCAAAGTGTGAATGAGTCCAGCATCAACAACATCACCTGGGACATATTAGAAATGCCAAGTTTCCACAGGACTAAAACCTAAAAAAAAAAAAAAAAAAAAATCTTTGATCCACTGGGCAATGATGTTGAGTGGTGTTATGGACCTTGGCTTTTAAAGCTATTTCATAGAAAGTCTGGGAGCAGCACCTAGTGTTTTAACAAGAGACTAAATTTAGTGTGGGCCTGCAGTTGTACCACTGTGGCTTCCAGTCCCATCAGATCTCAGAAGCTAAGCAGGGTTGGGCCTGGTTAGTACTTGGATAGGAGACTACCTGGGAATACCTGGTGCTCTGGGCTTGGGAGGACCCAGTGACCCACTCCTGAAACAATCAGCCATTGAAAATTTGATGAATAGCAGAGAAGCACTGATAATAGTGCTTGGTATGGCAGTGACGCATACTGTTTTGTTCTATTGTATGAAGGGTCACTATGAGTTGGACCTGATTTGATGTCAACTAACAAGAACAAAGGACTGGGGTCTAGCTTAGTTGGTAGAGTGCTGCTCTGTGATCTCTGAGGACACAAGTTCAATCCTCAACGCTGCAAAAATAGGAGAAGGATGTGGCAATCCACTCCTGAAGCAATTCCAAAACAATCAGCTGCTGAAAACCCTATGAAGGTGGCTATGAGTTGGACCTGACTTGCCGGCACCTAACAACAACAACAACAACAACAACAACAGACTAGGGAGAAGGACTGGTAGCCATTGAAAACCCTATGAATAGCAGAGAAGTATTGTTAACTATAGTGCCAGAAAATGAGCCCCCTAGGTGGAAGGCATTCAAGAAAGGACTGGGGAGGAGTTTTGCTGCCTCAAACTAGAGTCGATCTTAAAGATGGGATTGGAGAAAAGCCCCTGGGACCTCCTTTTGCTGATGTGGCATGACTCAAAATGAGAAAAAATACAGTGGCTGCAACAATGGGCTCAAACATAAAAAGATCATGTACATGGCACAGTGCTGGGTAGTGTTTTGTTCCGTTATATCTAGGGTCACTATGAGTTGGACCTGACTTGATGGCACTTCACATGTTTCTTATAGGTTATTTTGTGCATCAGCCCCACTTTTCAGATGAAGAACCTCCGGCTTTGAGCAAGGAAACCTCTTGCTGAAGGCTGTGCTGCAGGTAGGTGCAGAGCCAGGGACCCCACAGCTCTGCCTGATCCACTGGGTCCTTGATTGCCTCTTCCGCTGCCCAGGACTTATCTCCTGTCAGCACTTTGCCAAAGGACTATGCAAGATAGTACACACTAAATATTCCCCACAAGGCCTGTGACAGAACTAGGACTCAATAAATATTGTCTATGTAATTAGTTCTTTGAAAAAAACAGAGGTTCAAAGAGATTGCTCAAGGCCATAGTAGCCAAGTGACGTTGCATTTGCTCAGTTTTGACCACAAATTCTATTGTGAGGACTGATTCGAAGTGACTTTCATAGCTACCCTGAATGTATCACTGCATTATGATTTTCATGGATGCTGGGCAGTCTTACCTTCTTGAACCTCTTCCTCCATAAGACAAATACTAAAAAATGCATTTTATACATTGCCCTTCCACCTGCTGTGTGACTATGACTGCTTCTGTATAGAGACAAACATAGCAAAGGCTGGATTATATTCATTCCCCCCCCCCCAGTTTTAAAAGAAATTAAACATTTTCATAGGCCCTTAACTGACTGGGGCCTTAGATGCTCTACCTGCCATGTCTAATGGAGAAGTGGGTCTTGCCTAGATGCAGGTGGGAGTGTCAGGTGCCAGGTGAAGGAATGGATTTCTTTTGGAAAGCAGGGATGGGGGGTGACTTTGGTTGAAAAATACAACAAAAGACAGAATTCTTTGATGTGAAGAGATTCTATTTCTCTCTCTCTCTTTTAACTTCCATAGATAAAAGATTCACCCATCAGCATAAAATAGCATTTAGGTTCAAATGATAGTGAAAAGATTTTGACTTAAGGAAAACTCATAAAACAATGGGAGGGCAAGGAAAAAAGGCAATTCATGGGATGAAAGAATGCAATGATGTTTTGTGTGATTTTATCTGACTTAGAATCAGGTGGAGGAGGAAAAATTGATGAAATGATACCAAATTCTAGAGTTTAAATAGATCTTAATATAAATAATGAATCAAGCTTTCAGGCTGGCAGTAGACTAGTCAATTCTGCTCAGATTAAATAGTAGTCTATTGAAGCCTACCTAAATATGTATGCACTGCTAACATTGATGGTGGCATAAAATATGTGTTTTCTTGAAAGTTTGCCTACAATTTGAACCATTCTAGAAGTCCTTTAGAAGAGCATTGAAGAGGGGAAAAAATCCCTCAAACAATTTAGATGGTATTTGTTTATGGATTTAAATAGCTCTTAGCTAGTAACTGGTGTTTGTAACTTTTTATGGAGGTCTTTACAAGCAAACAAACACATAAGGACGGGAGCTGAAGTAGTACACTGAGCAAGTTCTAAATGTTATATGGGACACGCTAAGGTGCTTACGGGCTGGGATTTAGCTCAGTGGGTAGAGCGCTGCGCTGTAGTCTCTGAGGCCCCGTTCAATTCTCAGCACCGCAAAAATGGGACAAGGACCTGGCAATCCACTCCCAAGGAAATCCTGAAGCACTCAGCCATTGAAAACCCTATGAGGGTCGCTATGAGTCGGATACCGATTCGATGGCACCTAACAACAACAACAAGGTGCTTACACATCTCCATTATGTGTGTTTAACGACAGCTGTGTGCCGTTCAACACTATGAGTAAGTGGAAAATATGGGTTAATTTTGGCATTACAGCTGCTATTAACACAGAACCAAGGCAACACAAAGACAACAACACACCTTCCTACTCTGTCAAGAATGGAGATTGTAATTGGTCTAAAGACCAAGGAATGTGAGAACAGGTGAATGTGGAAACAGCAGGAAAGTCGCTGTCAATGCAAAGAAAGTGGGTTAAGCCCCTTCACAGTGACCTGATGCCTTTGACCCTCATCAGGATGAATGAGATAATTTTACCTTGAACCAAGATATGTTCGGATCTGAACTGCTATGCCTGGGTCAGAAATGCTCTGTGAATCAGGTTAGATGAGCTGTAGCTGCCAGGCTGGAGGTGGCAGAATTCTGGTGCACCCTAGTTTACACCCACTCTATTGTCATTGTCTTCCTTTTCTCCTTCTCCTCCTCTTTTTCTTCTTTTTCTTCTTTTCCTTCTTCTCCTTCTTCTCCTTCTCCTCCCTTCCTCCTCCTCCTCCTCCTTCTTCTCCCCTCAAAGAAAAATCAATGTTGCTTCTCAGAGAACAGCCATGCTACATCAAGATCCCCACACCTAGTGAGCAATGTCTGTTTTCTTTGGCCCTAACCCTGACTGCAATTCTAACCCCACTTGGTTGTACCTCTAACATCCTGTTTTTACAACTGTAGTCTCTCCCTTCCATACAGTAGGCCACTCTTCCAAGCCCACTGGATTCTCAGGGAAAATATATCCAGGACACAAATCCTAGACCCCTCAGTCAGCCAGACTTCCCCTGCCTTTCTTATCACACCCAGCCTTAGGCAAGGAACAATCATATCACCTAGACAGGAGGACACTTTCCCTAGGGAAGGTGATTTTGGCCCACAGATGGCCACTGATAGGCACACTGATCTGGGGTCCAGTGCTCCTTGTCAACAAGAAGGGCTTTTGCAAATGGTTTATATCTTTTCCCATATGGCTTAAGCCCAGCTGTGTACTTCTGTTCTAGTATAAATGAAATCAGTATGGTGTTATAGGCTTCAATGGGTTTGAAGGCCTAACACCAAAAGGATTCTTCTGTTTTCCTGAGTCCTTTTCATGCTAAGGAATTTCTGTCTCCATCCCCTCTGGTCCCATCCTAAGGCCCCATTGTTCCCTAACTGGACCACTTTAACAACTCCAACACCTGCTTCACCTCTCTACACTTTTTCTCACACAGCAGCCTGTCTTTTTAAACATGTAAATTGGATCTTGTCAGTTCCTTGCTTAAAACCCCTTGACAGCTTCTCAACTGTTCTTGGGGTCACAGTCTGGTCTCCACATGATCTGACCTGTGCTGCTCCTCCACCTCAGCCTGCATCACTTCCTTCCCTAGAAGCATCCTATGCACTTTCTACAGCAGAACAGACTGTGCCAGAATCCCACTGGGGACACTTCTGCACTCCATCTCCTTTTCACATTCCTGGCTCATCCTTTGCCTCTTAGTTGAAGAATCACCTCAGAGTGTCATGGTTTGAAACTGAAATGTCCCCCACAGGCTCATGGGGTTGAATGCTTGGTCCCCAGCTGGTGGTGCTATTTTGGGAGATTGTGAAAACTTTAGGAGGTGGGGGCTAGCTGGAGAAGGGGGTCATTCAGGGAGGGCCATTGAAGGATATACCCAGGCTCCTGTTCTGGAAAGCTCTCTGCTTCCTGTCTGCCATATGTAAACACATCTCCTCCAGCACAGCACAGCTCCTGCCACCTGCTCCATCATGGCTTACTCCATGATGGTCTGAAATCCTCTGTAACTATGAGCAAAAATGAATCCTTCCTCCCTTAAGTTGTTTCTGTCAAGTACTTTGGTCACAGCAGCACAAAAGGAACTAATACACAGGGAGGCTCCCCCCACAGGACTATCTCCAAAGGCCCTTTCTAGTCATTCTCTCTCATCAGTCAATTCTCTTCCCTTCTTTGTACTGAATTTGTGTTTACTTGTTTATTTGTCTTTCCCCCAATAAGCTGTTAACGTCTCAAGAATGGGAAGTCTGTCTTTCTTGTTCTCCACTGTATCCCCAGCATTTGCACAGTGTCTGGTGATGGTAAATACTCAATAAATGGTTGTTGAATCATTAACAATAGAAACATGCAAAATATGTAATTATTTAGTAATCAGAGCTCATCAAAAAATTATGATGGGCCAAGTGTGTAGCACACCTCTATAGATCTAGCTACTTGGAAAATGGAGGCAGGATGATCATGAGTTTGAGGAGTTTGAGGCCAGAAAAAGCCTGCGCAACTTTGCAAGACTCTGTCTCAAAACAAAAAAATAAAAAAGGGGCTGAGGCACAACTCAGGGGTAGAGCACTTGCCTAGCATGCACAAGGTCTTGGTACTGAATTAAAAAAAAAAAATTATGATGGAATCATGTGAGAGGGATGTTTTATGGGGAAAAAATGTCAATCATGTATTTTTATGAAACAAAATTCTGTCTCTGTTAGGTACTTTAAAAACATACCTCGAGGGTAAGTACCAAAGTAGTAGTAAATAGGAGTAGTGTTATCTCTGAAGGTGAGTGATTTTCTTTTCTCTCTCTCTCTCTTTCCCCTCTCTCTCTCTCATCTACCCTCCTTCTCTTCTTTCTTCACCTTGAGACAGGTCCTTGCTATGAACTCTTGGGCTCAAATGAGCCTTCCAAGTAACTTGGACCACAGGTACAAGCATGCACTGGGTTTTCCTTTCCTTTAAAATATATATATACATATATATTTTTACATAATATTTAAATATTTAATTTACATAAATATTATGTACATAATACATAAATATTTAAATATTTCCTACAATGATGCAAGTGTTACTTTTACAATGACAAGAAGGATTCTAAGTGAAACTGTACAATAATGATCTGGCATGTGGGGTTTGGAGAGGTGGTCCTTAGGGACCCAGAATCTGAATGGACCTCCTTCTGGTTTTGGCTCTTGAATGCACAGAGTGTTCCCATGGAAACTGTCCAGTAGTAGATGGTCAATGCTATGGATGCAAGTTTGAAGCCCCAGCTTTCCTATACTTTCAAGCTGAGCCACACAACCAATAACTTCCTCAAAGCTTTTCTTACCAAATCCAGAGAGAGAGAGAGAGAGAGAAAGTGCCTTTTAAAGATTGTCAAATGAGAAGGAGATGGTGACAATCAGTAAAAGAATCTGGAATCTGTTCCAAGGTTTTGTAAATTCCCTGTACAAATGGCACAGTAAAAGAATGAAAACACTCCACTCTTAACTGGCAGCTTGTACAAAAGGTCAGTGGAGATCCAAGCACCAGCATCTAAAAGGCCACCAAAAGAAGTTGAGTGTGAGCCAGGTATGATGATGCATGTCTGTAATCCCAGTAATTGGGAGCCTGAGGTTCAAAGGTCTTGAGTTTGAGGCTAGCCTGGGCTATATAAGGAGATTCTGTATCAAAATTTTAAAGGTGTGGATGGGAGCTGGGGTGCAGCTCAATGGAGGAGCACTTGCGTGGCATGCATGAGGTTCTCCAGTCAACAACCCAGTACTGGAAAGTAAAAAAGAAAATAAAAAAGAAATTGAGAGAAGAAGGAAAAGGAGCAGAAGGAGAAAGGATGAGAGGGAGGGTTAGGAGGGGGAAGAGGAAAGTTGAGTACCTAAAATGCAGCTGCTGGGAGTCACTGTGGTTATTTAAGCTGAGGACCTGCATTTTCCCAACTCTTCATGCACAAATAAGTGCTTCCCTCCACAGTAGCCCACCCTGCCTTTTGTTCAGTGGGACTGGCCACTTTGGATAATGCTGCAGTCCAGCTGCAGCCTAGGATCCTGGGGTCCCCGAAGGCAGATGAAGAGTCGGCAATGGGTAACAGACACAGCAGCTCAGAGGCAGTGTGGATCTGTTCTGTTTATTTCCCAAATAGCCCAGCCTTATATACAGAAACTATAATTCACTAAACCATATGAAAGGTCAGAAAAAGGACAAAGGGAATTGGTAGCATTGATGGATTACAACAAGGTTTTGCCAATAATCATTTCATTAGGTTATCTCATGAGCGTTACATGGTGATCAAAGTAAGAGATAACTTAGAGACAAATTGTGTTTACTTCAAAGAAATGAACTAAGATGACCCAATCACCTGTAACTATGTTTATGTCCTACGTCTAAGTTATTGATCACTCTATTTTAAGCGGGAACTAGAGGCACTTTAACTATTATTAACTACTCTGTTCTTATGTAGGAACTAGGTGCAGTTTAACTATTATTAATGTGTCACCCTATTGAGTCCACAATATGAAAAATGGGTGTTCTAACTTACCAGATTGTTTTGCTTGCTGGAGGGCCGTTGGTATAGAAACTTTGGTTTGTGTTAACTGAAGGAGTTCAAGCTGTTGGAAGTCATTCAAGAATTCTTTTATTGTAAGCCTCCTAGGGAGGCTTCTCAGCTCCCAATCTGAATGAGCACTGCTCATGGAGTCAGAAGATTATATATTTACATTTATTACTTGTTTTTCATTAATATTTCCCAGAAATTTACTATCTGAAGAAAACAGTGACCAATTCAAATTTAGGAAAAAGAAAAGACAAGATTCCAAGTCCCTTTCCATGAAGAGACCTTCTTTTTGAGGTACTCTTCCCCTCTTGGTGGACTTTCCCTTCAAAGGCTTTGAGGTACTTTTCCCCTCTTGGTGGACTTTCCCTCTGATGCCCTTTTAAAGGTACCCTTCCTCATGTAGAGACTCAGTTTACCCATCATGAGTGGAAACGGACCTGGCAGGATTAAATCCTAAGGAGCCAGTTTCGACCTTGGCGGGCCCAAGTCCTATTCTGTGGATGATTGTGCAGGCTTCTTCTTCCACCAGTTTCCCCTCGAACTCAACCCCATCACCAGCACAAACCTGTGGTCAGGGCTCCTTGAGGGCTGTCTGCTGATTCCCCGGCATATCATGGTTTGTGGGTGATGGGGCACTGTTCTTTCACCTTCGAGGTGGCTGCGGCAATATCCCAAGCCTAGATGACCTCCCCTTTTCTCTGGTCAGAGGAGAATCTGCCGTTTTGGGTCCAGACTGGAGTCAAACTTGGTGCCATCTAGCCATCTGATCACGGGTACCCTCCGGTTGACAACCTTCAGAGTGCCTTCTTCCTGCTTCACGCTGATGTCCACCCCCTCCAGGGCAGAGGCGCTTACTGCCCTGGCCTGAGGCCACCTTCAACTTCTTCATATCACCCAGGGCGCAGCCCGCTGTGGGAGCCAGGCAACCCCTAGCAGGGCGCCCTGGCTGTGGCCTGAGTGCAGGGTGCGCAGAGGGGCCGTGCTCTCTGCTGCTGGTGCTCTTGCCACCCGTGGCCAAGTTCAGCAGCGCTGAGAGCCTGGCCTTTTTCTCTCCTTCAAGAACACTGTGGAGGCAGGAGGATCGTAAGTTTGTGGCCACAGGCAGCCTGCACAACATAGCGAGTCCCTGCCTCAATTTTTTTAAAAAAGGAGTGGGAGCTGAGGGTGCAGGCCAAGGGTAGAGCACTTGCAAAGTATGTGTGACGCCCTGGGTTTAATTTTCAAGACTGGTAGGGGGCAAAAAAAAAAAGCCCACAACCTTGGCTGACCTTTATGAGGGCAACTGCTTCCCTTACTTTCTCAAGCCTCCTTTCACTTATTTGCCTTCTGAGTGCTTATCACAGTTGACCCTTTTTTTTTCTCCCCACTTACTTATGGGAAATTGTGTGATTAATATTCATAATTTCCAGCTAGGCTCATTAGGCCAGGGCCCTTAGTGCCTGAAACCGCTGGGTTCCAAGCACCCAGCAAAGCGCCCAGCACGTGGGTACTTGATCAGGCTTTCAGCAGGAAGACAGCAGAGAAAGAAGAGACTGTTGGAGCAGGCCTGCGCAGCCTCTGTGAGGGTGAAGTCGCTTTAGCAGCCACCTGTGCGTTGGTCCTTCCCACTTCCAAAGGGGCGGAGTTTGTGTCCCTTCACCCGGCCTATCAAGGCCCTGGAGCTGAGAGCTGGGTTTTGTAACTGCTCACACTTGATCAGTTCTTGCTCCCAACCTCTGCCAAAGCCACGGCTGTCCCAAACCCCTCACCCACCCAGTGCTTGAGGTTGAAGGGTACGGTGTCCACCTACCTGAGGCTGGCAGCGCCTCCGCCTGCTTGCCGTCCAAAGGAAAGCCTACCAGCTCAGGTAGGCATGTATGTATGTATGTATGTATGTATGTATGTATGTATATACATACATACATATACCAGCCCAGCACCTCCTCCACCCCAGGCCAGTGGGTCTCCTAAGTGAGTGGACTTCCTCCCTATCAGAAGCTTCCGGGCCTGAGATATTATACAGGGAAACTTGTGGTTATTTTTTTCCTCCTTTCCAGTAACCCAAAGAACCAAATCTGGGCTCTTCTCCACCTTTGACAGGCAGGCAGAGCTGCGAAGTCATGTTAGCAGGATGACAATGCTTCTTGGAGATGACGCCCTGAGGACCAGGTGTAGCTCCCTACAGCTCCACTCACAGCACATTATTGAGCACCTGGGAACTGTGGGGCTTCCACAACCAACACAATATGCCACTTATGTCCCTATAGCTAAGAACCTCACAGCCTAGGGAGAAGGATAAGTAGACACATAACCGAGATTCCCAAGAGAGTGAAGTCGGTGTTCCACCAGGACCCCCCCAAAAAAGCGGCTCTCTCCAGACAGTGATACCAGGTCAGGCTGTCTGTTAAGGGGGCAAAGCCTGAATCCTTGGAGAATGATGTTAGCAGTGAGGACACGTATAAAGCATTACCCACCTCCAGGATGATAATGGTAATGACTTCTATTTCAGACAGCAAGAATTAACTAACATAATCCGTGCAAAGCCCTTTACACAGTGCATGGCATATAGTAATTGCCCAGTAAAAGATGAGCTAATTCTTCTATGGATCAGACTAGTTGCTCAGGTGGTGGGCAACCTGGGAACAATGACTGTGCCTTGTGTACCTCTGTAACACCTGACACAAAGTCTGAGCACAGACCCTCCAAAGAGGTTTACAAAGTGAATGAATGAGCAAAAGAGAGAACCTACTTATCAACCTCTTAAGACACACCAGGGAGAGGTTTTCAAAACTGAGTCTGCTTGAATCTTAGAAGGGGCTTGTAAAGAAGGCTGTGTTATTGCCAAAGGTCTTTTAAGAAAATAAATTATCATATGTCCTTGAAGGTTAAGGTTTTAGCCTACTTAATGTTTGTCTGTAGATGCAGGCAAACACTATCTGTAAAAAAAAAAAAAAAAAATTAAGCATTTTGTTGTGGGGTGGGAGGTTTGAATGATATGGTCTCTGAGGTTACAGGACAAACTGAGGTTACCGGGTTCCAGCCCCAGCTTTGCTCCTCCCACATCACTATGCAACCTTGGGCAGGCTCTCCTCTGAGTCAGAGCTTTGTAAAAGCAGAGGTAAAAGGGTGAAAATAACACTGTTTTAGTCCCTTTTCTGGGCGAGGATTTAGCTCAGTGGGTAGAGTGCTGCTCTGCAGTCACTGAGGTCCTGAGTTCGATTCCCAGCACCACAAAAATGAGAGAAGGATGTGGTAATCCACTCCCAAGGCAATCCTGAAGCAGTCAGCCACTGAAAACCCTATGAGGGTCACTATGAGTCAGACTCCACTCAACTGCACCTAACAACAATAACAACAGTCCCTTTTCTGGGCTGGGGTTTAGCTCAGTTGGTAGAGTGCCACCCTGTGCACTCTAAGGCCCTGGGTTTGATCCCCAGCACTGTGAAAATGGGAGAAGGATGTGGCAATCCACTCCCAAAGCATTCCTGAAACAATCAGCCACTGAAAACCCTATGAGGGTCACTATGAGTCAGACTCCACTCAATAGCACCTAACAACAACAGTCCCTTTTCTGTTATTGTTACTGAACACCACCCACTGAGTACTTTACAAAGAAGGAAGGTTTGTTCAACTTGCAATTCTGGAAGTCCAAGATGGAGGGGCTGCACTGGGTGGGCCTTCTTGCTGGTAGGGCCTCTGCAGAGTCCTGAGGTAGCACAGAGCATCACATGGCAAGGGGTACATACAAGAGACAGAGCCAAACTGGCTTTTATAACAGACCATCTCTAAAGCCATTAACCCACAAATCCACTAATGGATTAGGCCATTCATGCAGGCAGAACCCTCAGGACCCAATCGCCTCTTAACTGCTCACTATGGGCATTTCTGGCCTGCAGCCATAGCCCTGTGGCATCTGATCTTGTCAGATCTCAGAAGCTAAGCAGGATCAAGCCTGGATAGTACTTGGATGAGAGACCACCTGGGAACACCAGGTGCTGCAGGCTTGGGAGACAGACCCAGCAACCCACTCCCAAAAATCAATCTGCTACTGAAAACCCTATGTACAGCAGAGAAGCACTGACAATAGTGTTTCGTCTGTTGTACATAGGGTAGCTATGAGTCGGATACCGACAGACTCGATGGCACCTAACAAAACAACAACAACATGGGCATTTCAACATGGGGCTTAGTAGGGTCATTCAAACCATGCCAAGTACCCACTGCTCAGAATTGCTAAGAGGCGTTAAATGAGGCTGTGTTACTAAGCATCGTGTAGGTGGCACTCATCCTAGATATCTCTCCCTGGGATCCGGGAGCTGAGTCTGGTTTCTGGCATCCTGGAGATTTTGCGCCTATCCTGATGGACCACAACTTTACCTATTTCACGAGGAGCTTTCTCCTCAATACCTTGCTAGAAGCAGAGGCAGGAGATGCTCTTTATCTATCCCTTGTCCCCCAAATGCCCATAAGTTAAGGTCAGGCCACCTGTCTTGGAACCCTGGGTACAATTAGCTCCACAGTTAGCACCAGCACCCCGGGAGCAAGAAAGAAGAGAGGACCTGAGAGAGCCACTGAGACATGTCACACCCTTCTACTTGACCAGCCACGGCCTGGAGACAGAGGCATCCCGGGCATGCGTGGGAGGAGGTGGGCCACCCCTCCTCCCAGGGTCACCTCATCCCCCCCAGTGGAAACTCCTGGGGTGGGGAGACTACTTGTTCTGCTGGGGGACAATATCAAAAGTTGTAGACCCAAAGCCCAGAAGGCCATCTTTTTTTTTTATTCTATTTTTATCTTGAGACAGTGTCTGTCGAAGTTATGCAGACTGCCTCTGCCTCGAACCTGTGATCCTCCTGCCCCTGCCACCATGCCTGGCCAACCATCTTGCAGGTTGTCTTGTCCCTTACACCCCACCTCCAATTAGTTAGGGCTTAGGGTACAAAACAGTAGTTTAGGGATAAAAATGCACATGCCTAGCAAGCTCTCAGGTGATGTGATGTATTGCTGAGCCAAAGACCATTCTTGGACCCTGGAAGCTCCAGAGCCTTTAAACGTGCATTGTGGTTCCCAAGCCCTCCGTGACACCAGACGACCAACATCCTGCCGGATTTCCAAGAGCTGAGCTGACATAGCTGCTGCTGGCTCTTATTTTAATAACCAAAAGCAAGGGAAGGCAAGGGAGGCTAGGTGCAAATTCCTCACCATCTATGCCTTCTGAGGACCCTCCTGCCTGAGTGACAATGAGCCCCCACGTCCCATGACCAGGAAAGGTCCTCTACTCCCATGGCCCTGGCCAGGAGGACTTCACCCTGTGTCCAGGCAGAATAAAGAGCCCTCAGAGGCTCCTGGGCCACTTGCTATGACTGTGGTGGGTGGTTTTCTGGTGGGTTTTAAGTGGCAGCCTGTTGATGGCTGGGGCTGTCCAGTTGTCTGGCTCCCCCAGATTCCAGGAGACCTCTGTTGGGAAATCCTAGGGGGATAGAGGATACCCAGATATGGTGAATCCCAGAGGCCTATCTAGTCCTCTTGGAAGACCAAACTCTGTCCTCCAAGGCGGTTGACCCTTACCCTACATCTAGGTCACTTGCCCCCATTCAACCCTATGGGGCAAGATGGCGATGGGTCACCTTTGCCGCACATCCAGGTTCCTCACTCCTTCCCCCTCCCAGAGTGTCTCTCAAGATGGTGCTGGCCAGCTCAGGTTTCCCTGCGGCCTGATTGGTTGAGCCTCATCTGCATTCTCATTGGTCTAGCTCTTACTCACGTGCTGCCCTCAAGGCCTTCCCTGATTGGCCAGCTGTTATTTCTTGACTGTTGGATGACAGTTGGCTTAAGTGGATATAAACCCCTCGTCCTAGGGCCCAACAGCTCATTCTGACCATCACCTAGAAACAGCTTGCTTGGTCTTCTGTCCCTTAAGGACCAGAGGCCTACACTCACCTGCCTCACCTAGCCTTCAGACTACCCTCAGCTTACCTTCAACCCTCCTCCAGCCTACCTCCATCCTCGCATCTACCTGCCTGTATCCACCGGAACTCTTCCTCTTTGTCGGATCCTCTCCTGTCCTACCTAGTGCCTCAAGAGGCAAGACTCCGAGAGGCAAGCCTCCAAGAGTCAAACTCAGGGCCTCCGAAGTGGCGAAGACTGTGGGCCAGATAAGCAATGACACCTGGGAGTCCCTGCCCCAGCAGCTGGGATAGCAGCTGAGCATCTCCCTCCTTTCATCTCCTCTCCCCATCCTAATTTCCTATCCCTATCCTTGTAAATAAACCTTTGTTGTTTGCTAATCCTGAGTGTGACACTCTGTTCCCCAACTTCAGTCTCTCTCAGGGTGCAAGTGTTGGGGCACACAATCCTCCACACACAACACAGAGGGCCCTGAGTTTCCTTCCGCTTCCCAACAGACCTCAACCTTATGGATTCAGAGATAGGACCACACACTCAGAAAGAATTCACTTCAGCATGTTTGTGCCTGTGGTGGCACATATCATGAATTTAAGTAGGAAATGGATCGTGTTTATTTTCTTAATTATGTATTTGTATTGATATGTTCTATTCATGGCAACTTAGAATGGCATCATGATGTTTCTCTTTTAAAATCAATTTAATTTTGAAACAGTTGATGAGAAAAATCATGTAAGCAGAACACAAATATTACAAGTGACTAACATGGCAGATGCATTTTAGTTTAACTTCCTGACTTTATGGAAAGACAACCTAAAGCAAGAGCAAACCTGAGCCTCAATTTCCTTACCCTTAAGATGAAGGCAGGGCGGGGGGTTAGCTCAGTTGGTAGAGCACCACTCTACGCTCTCTGAGGACCCAGGTTTGACCCCCAGCACCACAAAAACAGGAAAAGGATATGGCAATCCACTCCTGAAGCAATCCCGAAACAACCAGCCATTGAAAACCCTATGAGGGTTGCTATGAGTTAGACAACAACAGCAAGAAGATGAAAGTATAATCTCTACTTTACAGGGTTGTGGCAAGAACTATATTAAAAGGTGCATTCAAAGACCTTGGCACAGTGCCCAGCCTATCACAGGACCCTAAGAATTGTAAGCTGCTTATCTTGTCTATGCTGGATGAGGAAGCCGACTATTAGGGCACTAATAGACTCTCTGGGCTTCGAGCTCCCTGTGTGGACAAAGAAGAGGTCTCATCCTTTGCTTTCCTTAACACTACTGCCTGTTAGCACTGGCCTTGCCCATGTTCTCCACAACTTCAAGTACTGGCACCAGAAAGCGTCAGAGGGCAGGAGTCCAACTTCCACCTCATCCCAACCCCACCCTGTATCTTCACATGGAGAAACTGAGAGCCAGGTGCTTTTCTGGTGATTTGGCCTGGTACTCAGTCTGCTTACTCCATTCCTTAATGAATCTGAGGCTTCCTGTTGCTTCTGTTCTCTGAAATGAACGCAGTCCATCCACCAAAGGGTAAAGGTCAGCAGAGAGCTGAGCACATCAAGGAGTCTCTCTGGCTTTATTTATTTATTTATTTATTTATTTAGTTGTTGTTTTGGAGACGAGATCTCATGAGGTAGCCCAGGCTGGCCTGGAACTCACTATGTAGCCCAGGTTGACCTCAAACTTGCCATCCTCCTGCCTCAGCCTCCTGAGTGCCAGGATTACAGCGTGTGTCATCATGCCTGACTTCTTCTCTGGCATAGTGCTGGGTGTGGCACAGTGTCAGGGAGTGTTTCGTTCAGTTGTACACAAGGTTGCTTTGAGTCAGACCTGACTTGACAGCACTTAACACCACTTCCCCCACAAATAAGAAAACGGAGGTTTCTTTAGTCCTGGTGCCAGCACAATCTCTACTGCTTTTGCATCCTTTGATTAGTAGCTATTGTATGTCCTGGTATATAAGATGCTTTCCTCTCTACCCATAAACAATTGTTGTTGTTGTTAGGTGCCGTTGAGTCGGTATCCGACTCATGGCGACCCTCGTAGGATTTTCAATGGCTGACTATTTTGGGATTGCCTTTGGGAGCGGATTGCCAGGTCCTTCTCCCATTTTTGCGGTGCTGGGAATTGAACTCCGGACCTCAGAGACTGCAACACAGTGCTCTACCAACTGAGCTAAATCCCAGTCCCCCATTAACAATGTTGTTGTTGTTAGGTGCCAGTCAAGTCGGTATCCGACTCATAGTGACCCTCTGTACAATAGCAGAAACACTATTTTCAGTGCTTCTCTGCTATTCTTAGGGTTTTCAATGGCAGATTGATTTTTGGGAGGGGGTTGCCAGGTCCTTCTCCCAAGCCTACAGCTTCTGGTGTTCCCAGGCGGTCTCCCATCCAGGTATTAAACAGGCCTGACCCTGCTTAGCTTCCGAGATCTGATGGGATTGGATGCCACAGGGCTATGGCTGCGGGTCCATTAACAATAAGAATCCAAAATTACATTGTCACCCCCACACACCAGCACCAGGAGTGAAGCTCACCTTCAATCTGAAATTGGAGCACTGTTCCCCCTGGTGGTCTGAGTGCAGAAGTACAACTCCTGCAAATACAGGCTTGTATAATAATTTTCTAAATCAACAACGATAATTGTCATCATCCATGGGCTACTAAACTGTTCTTCCTAAATGTGGAAGCAGATACTCCAGTATGAATGGTTGGGCTAGAAGACCTTTTCGTTCTTCTTTTAATAATTGATGTACAATTCAGCAGTTCTTTGTACCTATCAAATTTGAAGCTAGGACCATGTCTTGGAGATTTTTGTTTGTTCGTTTGTTTCTCTTTAGATTTTTGGTAGCTGGGATGTATGAATTTAGAATAACAAACAATGAATAAATAGGTTCTTTACTGACGTAGAAACCACTCTGCAGTCTCTGAGGTCCCAAGTTCAATTCCCAGCACAGCAAAAATGGGAGAGGGACGTGGCAATCCACTCTGGAGGCAATCCCGAAACAATTAGCCATTGAAAACCCTACGAGGGTCGGGTCGCTATGAGTCAGGCATGACTCCATGGCACCTAACAACAACTTTCTTTGGGCTGGGATTTAGCTCAGTTGGTAGAGCATCTGATTTCCTGAACCTAGGGATTGACAGTGGGGCTCTGTGATTTCTGTTAACTATGGGAGTAATGGTTGCCAGGTCACTTACTCCAGCCAGTGTCAATTAGAACAGTGGTCCCCAACCTTTTGGACACCAGGGCCCAGTTTCTTGGAAGACAGTTTTTCCACAATAGGAGGTGACTTCAGGATATGAGCAGATGGGAAGCAGCTGTAAACACAGATGAAGCTTCACTTGCTCGCCTGCCCTCACCTCCTGCTGTGAGGCCTATTTCTTAATGGGCCACAGACCAGTACCTGTCTGTGGCCTGAGATTTCAGGACCCCTGCATTAAAATGTATAATAATTGAAGCCAAACCTGAGGACCACTGATCAGTGAATGCACATTCTTACTAGTTCTCAGGAAGCCAGGCAGGGTGTGGGAATGAAGGGAGAGGGTGGGGAGTGGGAATCCCCCTAGCGCAGCTGGCACTGCCTCTCTCTTCTCTCTGTCTGACTTCCCAAAAGCACTTGGGTTCTCAGCCTCATTGATCCTCCTCTTCCTTCTGCTTCCTGCTTTGTGTCTAATATGAATTCTGTGTACAAGGAGCATATAACAGTATCTTTCCCTAAAGGCAGAGGCAGGGAGTTTTAAGCAGTGAGCTATAGCTGAGCGCTGACTGCCCAGAGCCAGGAGTTGGTGGCATCACAAGAGGTAGGGGTTAAGAAGGTGCTCTAGAAACTGCAAATGCGAGTAGGTGGGAAGTGCTGTGCAGTTCACCAGGCCCAGGGGAAGTCACATGGACTCACACTGTTCTGGCCAAGGTGCCATGGTCCAGGAAGTTCTCCTTCTTATCCCTGACGGGGATGGTGTAGGTAGCACATAATTCAGCTGCATGGAGGCACTGCCTCTCTGAGCTAAGAGTGTGGTTTCTGAACTCAGTCTGCGATCCTTCCTTGTTAGCTGCATGACCATAGGAGTATTTAACCCACCCAAGGCTCCACTTCCCCATCTATAAAATGGGATAATGACAGTACTTGCTATATTTGTAGTCAAATAATTAATGTAAATTGAAGAAGTGAACAACTTAACTAGTGCCGGTCTCAGAGAAATAACTCACCAAATTAGTAGTAATATTATCTTCCCCTGAAAATCAATTCCATAAATGCCATTCTTCTTTCTTTAAAAAAAAATTCTAAACCTACTGGTTTACATTTTTTCCTTGTGTGTGACCCCTGGTTTATTTATTTATTCATTTTTGATGGTGGTGCTGGGAATCAAACCCAGGGCCTTGTGCATGCTAGGCAAGTACTTTACCACTGAGCTACACCCCCTGAGCCCTCCTAGTTGATGTTTAGTTACTATAAGTTAATGCCTCTGAAGAATAGAACTCCACATTCATATTATAAATAATAAAGATTATAAAAATGCAATGTGATAACTTGGACTTTTTTTTCTGAGCAATTCACACCCATCATGAATAAGAGGAAAGGCCTAGCAAGTACTCACCGCAGCTTCCCCCGTACTCAGTGGTTTGTGGACATGAGCTCATTTTATTCCTGTTACTGCCCCTCTACCACATGAAATTGCCCGCAGCTGTAGCACTGTGGCATCCAATCCCAGCAGATCTCAGAAGCTTAGCAGGGTTGGGCCTGATTAATACTTGGATAGGAGACTACCTGGGAACACCAGCTGCTGTAGACTTGGGAGAAGGACCCAGCAACCCACTCCCCCAAAACAATCAGTCATTGAAAACCCTATGAATAACAGAGAAGCAGGACAATAGTGTTTCACCTGTTGTACATAGGGTCGCTATGAGTTGGACACCAACTCAATGGCACCTAACAACAAAAACAACCACATGAAAACACAGTACCGGGTATGGGGAATCCTGGCACAAGTTGACCCCATTCCCAGGCCTCGTGGCAAAGTTGAGGCATATGTGGACAACTCATAGTCCATGCAAGAGGCCCTGGAATATGGAGGAGGACTTGTGTTAGCAGAACTCCAAAGGAGGACCTGGGAATGGGAGACATCAGCAGAGCTTCCAAGACTTGAACAATGGGCAGGAATATGGCAGATTACAAAGAAAAGGGAGGGAGGGCCGCTCTTGCCAGAGAGAACAGTATTGGCAAAGGCACAGATGGTGCCCACGGATCCCCATGCTCAGGCGATGGTTCTAATCTTATGGCATGGCTACTTTGACACATGGCAGTGGAGACAGATGGAGGGACAGCATATATGTCAATGTTGCTACTATGCCAGACAGATAAGGCCACTGTAGCTGACATACGATGGGCTATGAATGCCAGGCTCAGGTTTAGAACTCTTTCCTGTGGGCAAGGGGGTACCACTAAAGGGTTTTGAATGTCATTGTTGTTGTTAGGTGCCCTCAGTCGGGTCTGACTCATAGTGACCCTTGTAGGGTTTTCAATGGCTGATTGTTTCGGGTTTGCTTCAGGAGTGGATCGCCACGTCCTTCTCCCATTTTTGTAGTTTTGAATGTTAGAGTGACATAATCGCGAATCTTTCTTCTGCCTAGTTTCCACTAAAAAGCAACATTACTTACCTTATTCTTGAGAAAAATTCATCTCATATAGTTAGTATTTTACAATCTTGGACTTTTGGAGACCGTGGGACCCAGCCCCTGCGTTTTAGCAGATACAGAATAAATCCCCACTTTATGGATGCAAGGAACCAGACCCAGGGGAGTAGAGTGACCTGCGCTTCTAGAGGGAGGGGCTGAGTTCGATTGAATTCCGGGTCTCCTGAAACCCAATCTACTAATTTTTCCAACACATATATCACACACTCTCTGAACTTATAAATATGAGAGCAAGAGTGGTATTTTTTGTGTTTTGTTTTGCTTTTGTTTTTGTTTTGTTTTGGTTGTTGTTGGTTGGTGTGGTTCGGTTTTTTTTTATTTTTATTTATATTTATTTATTTATTTATTGAGATGGAATCTCACTAGGTAACCCAGCCTGACCTCAAACTTGTAATCCTTCCACCTCCACCTCCCAAGTGCTGGGATTACAAGTTTATGTCACCCTGCCCAGCCAGAGAGAGCAATTCTTACAGTGCAGGAAAGTGTCACTCACCACCCCCCTCCATGTAATAGATGTCCCTGAAGGAACTGAGGTGGAAACCATGAGCTCATTACCTCCCTGTACGTCTTGGTTCCTTCCCGCACTTTGCAGAGCGACCCTCTTCCCGCTCAAATGAGACTAGGGCTAAGCGACAGGCATAGAACTTTTTCTCCTCCAGAGCCTCTTAAACACTTGCTGTGTTTGTTTATGGTGGACAGGGGGTCACTGAAAACAGTTCTGATGATTCCCTACCCCCTCCTGGCACTGTAACACAAGGCCTCTCCCCGCTGCCCTTCGCAGGTCCCTGGATGGTGCTGGCATCTGTAGGTGGCTCCTTTCTGCTCCCTTTGCCTTGTGCAGGTTGTACCAGTCTGGCCAGCTCCTCTACATGGGCAGTATTTTCCTCGCCTGCCCCTGTGCTTCTGTCTCCCTATCCTTGTACCTCACCCTTTCCTGGGTGGCACAGCCCTGGGTCCCCATGGTGCCCCTGTGTCTGCACTGCCATGTCTGTCGGATGTGCACACCAAACACAGGCAGTCTGGATTTCCCCCTTTTTCCCCATGTTCCAAGAGTGTCCAGGAGTGTACTGAGAGTAATCCTCCAAATCCCAGCCAGAGTAACTCCATCTTGCCACAAGCCACCATTTAGCTACTCTGTGTATCGTAGTGCAATAAAAAAACCCATCCTTCCCAGGGCTCGACAATGTTAGCAGAGACCAGCTGAATCCATAATAAGGGCATAGACAGAGAATACATACACGGCAGCCTTCTCAGAGTCTGGTTTTGTCACGCTTTATGTTGTCTGGGCCTGGAGTCACTTCTGCTGCTTGAACACTAGGTAACACTCTAAACAGGCTTACATTGATTCTGCAGGAGCCCTTGTTTTTATTAGGTGCCATGGAGTCAGGTCCAACTCACAGCCACCCTATGTACAACAGAATAAAACATTTCCTGACACTGTGACATGCCCAGCATTATATCAGTGCTTCTCTGCTATTCACAGGGTTTTCAATGGCTGATATTTTCAGGATTGTTCTCAGGAGTGGGCTGCCAAGTCCTTGTCCCATTTTTGTTGTGCTAAGGATCAAACCTAGCACTCTACCAAGTGAGCTAAACCCAAGCCCTGCAATAGCCTTTGTAATTGTTAGGTGCCATCGAGTCAAGTCTGACTTATAGTGATCCTCTACATAAGAGAATGAAACACTCCCTTACACCGTGCCAGGCACACAATCTTTTTTATGTTTAAGCCCATTGTTGTAGCCACTGTGTCAATCCACCTAGTTAAGGGTCTTCCTGTTTTTCATTGACCTGCCACTATCCCAAACATGATGTCCTTCTCCAGGGAGTGGTCCCGCTTGACTACATGTCCAAAGTACATAAGACACAGTCTAGCCATCCTTGCTTCCAAGGAGCACTCTGGAGGACAGATCAGTTAGTTCTTTTGGCAGTCTGTGGTACATTCAATGTTCATCTCCAACACTGTAATTCAAAAGCATCCATTCTTTTCCTGTCTCTCTTATTCAATATCCATATGCTTATATTCATAACCATATGATGCAACTAAAAATACCACGGCATGAGTCAGGTGCACCTTCATCTTCAATGTGACATCTTTACTTTTCAACACTTTAAAGAGGCCTTTTGGAAGTTTTTCTCAGTGTAATGCATCTTTTGATTTCTTGACTGCTGCTTCCAAGAGTGTTGATTATACAACCAAGTAAAGTAAAATCTTGGACAATCTCAATCTTTTCTCCATTTATCATGAAGTTGTATACTGACCTAGTTGTAAGGATTTTTGTTTTGTTGATGTTGAGGCACAATTCATATGGAAGGCTGTGTTCTTTGATCTTCACCAGTAACTTTTTCAAATCTTCTTCACTTTCAGCAAGCACAGTTGAGTCATTTGCGTAATGCAGGTTATTAATTAGTCTTTCTCCAGTCACAATGCCATGTTCTTCTTCATAAAGTCCAGATTCTCAGATTATTTGCTCGGCATAGAGATTGAAGCAGTACAGTGAAAGGATACAGCTTTGATGCACACCTTTCCTGATTTTAAGCCAGGCAGTGTTTCCTTGTTCTGTTCAAACTAGTGCCACCTGGTCCATGTACAGATTCCTCAGGGGTACAATTAGGTACTTTGGTATTCTAATTCTTTGCAATACTGTCCATAATTTATTATGATCCACACTGTCAAATGCCTTTACATAGTTGATAAAAACATAGATAGACATCTTTCTGGTATTCTCTGCTTTCACCTAATATCCATCTGATATCAGCAATGACGTCCCCAGTTCCAGGCCTTCTTCTGAATCCAGCTTGACTTTCCAGCAGCTCCCTATCTATATACTGCTGCAGTCACTTTTGAATGATCTTTAGCAAAATTGTACTTGTGTGTGGTATTAATGATGCAATAACCCTAGAGTCATATAAACTAGGAGCTTGATGGGTGGGAGGTGGCTTTGGGGAGGGAAGGCAGCTGTCTATAGTCATCCACTGCTCTGTAAGTAAACCCTAATAAACTCATTGCACTCAACAGGATGAACTTGTGTGAGTCATTCTTTGGGATGTTGATGCCATCCTCTGCCCCGGCCAGTGGGGCTGTTCAACAGGGACCTAGAGTAAGGGGCGAATGAATGGGAGAGAGAGACAAGAGACACGAAGGATGAGAGCAAGACAGGCTGTCTGATCAAGCTCCAAAGTCTTTAATGGTGTGCTGTAGCTTAAATACACATGGAGGGGGAGGGGAGGGGCAAGAAAGTCACAGGAGCCAGGTGATTCTTCAGAAGTCCTCAGCAACTCCTGTAACCCTGACAACCGCTTTCAGATGGTAATTTCAATGCAAAGGTCACAATACCCTGTGGCTCAACATTTGCTATTTTCACCACACCCTGCACCTTTTCATCAGGGTATATTGTAAAAAGTTCCTTATGGTCTTGGCTACTGGCAATCCTCCTTTGAAGGCAGATGTTAGTATCACATCTCCCCCCAAAAGTCACTCAACAAGGAGTCAGACCACCAGGACTTCCCCAGGGCAAGTGCACCATTCCAGGCATAGTAAATGCTTGCTGAACCTAAAGAAGCTCATCACCTAGCTTCTTTGGTAGCCATTAGTGGACACTGATAGTCACTCTCAGCAGCCTGAACTAAAACAAAGGGATTTGGAGATGGCTCAAAGAGTTAAAGGATCAGAGAGCTAAAGATGTAGACCTTGAAAAAGACAGGATCAGGCTAAGCCTGAGACTGCAGTCTGAGGAATTGGGACTCTGCCTCTGGGGTAAATTTCTACTGACTGCTTCCTGTTCTTGAGCTCAATGCCCAGGATGCAAATTTTATGGAGAGAGAATCCAACCCACACATACCCATCCATGGGACAAAGAAAGTCAGGGCTTTGGTTGACGGCCACCAAGACACCTAAGCAACTAGAAGGATGATACCTCAAAGCAAAAATGGGGTTCTGCCCCCAAAGAAGGAGGAATGAGTGGGGAGAGTATTAAAAGCAACTGGCATCCACACAAAGTAGAAATCACCATCCAGATAGCAGAAGTCACCAGATAAAGGTAAGTGAGAAACAGGAAGAGACCAGATATGACATTAGCCAACTTAGAGATATGATCAAATACTAACAACGATAAAAGTTCTAAATCAGGAGGAAATTGAGTTCAATGCTCAGCACCCTATTCTTAAAAGGTTTGATCTGTGGACTTGAGCAGTGACTCATGAACTTCCTAGAATTGTGTACAAATGTGGTATCCAAAGACATTGTTGTTTGATTGATTGATTTTTTGTCTTGTTTTGCTGCAAGGAGTCTTGGTTCCCAACAACTTGTCAAAGGGATCAGTAAAAGGTTATGAACTGCTGTGAACAGAGGCTGCACTATCAGACAGGTCCCAGCCAGAATTCACCTTGTCAGAGCTACCTGGGCCATCCTGCTTGCTATTTCTACCAGAGACATGAAGAGACATGTAAATAGTTTCTCAGTTCAAGAAGTAAAGATTTGTAGGAAAGCCTCACAGGCGTTTTCAGTTTGGATGGTGGTTCTGGGTTGTTTCTCCTTGGAAATTCCAAGAATTTCCACAGTCTGCTCAGAGAGCTAGGCTTAAAAATTAAGATTTTTCACTAGGTATGGTGATGTGCACCTGTCATCCCAGCATTGAGAAGACTGAGGCAGGAGGATCACAAATTTGAGGCCAGCCTAGCTACAGAGGACAGCCTAGGCGATACAGTAAGACCTTGTCTTAAAGAGAGAGAGAAAGAGAGAGAGACAGATAGACAGACAGACCAGCAGGCATTTTTTTCCTCCCTGCCTAACATGGCCAGAGGGGGAAAGTAAATGAGTGATGCGAACTGAGACCACAGCCAGGAAAAGTGCATGGCTCAGCATAAAGTTACTCACCTCTAGGTGGCGAGGGCTCAGGGTGGGTACATTTCCAAATTTAAATAAAGCCAGAAATCTCAACTTTTGTGTATGTGTGTAAAATTTTCAATTTATTTATCTTAACTTTTTTTTTTTTTTTCATTGCTGAGGATCAAACCCAGGGCTTTACAAGCACTCTGCCACTGGGCTCCATCCCCAGCCCAAAATTTTCAATTTTTAAGTAGTGGCAGTTAATTCAAAAAAGTGTGGCCCTCAAGTGGTCAATTTCTAACCAGGACCTAGATTTCATTCACAAGGTGTTTATGAAGCCCTCTGAGCACACCCATGCATACACACACACACACACACACACACACACACACACACACTCCTATACTTTCTAATATACGCACACTTCTTAAAGAAAATCAGACTGCTTAATCAGACAAATTTCCTTCTGTATCTTTCTGGCTTTATATTTGCTTGTTGAAAGAGTTTCAGGATCCCCTCATGGCTGTTCAGGAATGTGGTTTCATGTCCTTTATGTGGCAGGAATGGAACACCTTACTCTCTGAGGTTGGAATAAACACCAGTGAGTGAGAAGTGGAAGAGGACATATCTGGAGGTCAATATAACAAAGAGCTTTCTTATATTAGGTAAGAATGGGCATTGAGTACCCCATCTTTCAAGATACTCCAGGACAGGCAGGACAAACATGCATCAAGAGGGGAGTGGTTTTGTCATATGGCCTATGAAAAGCCCCTTCCAAGTCTGAGAGCCCCTTCTTTGGTTTACTTTATTCAGCAATAAAGTTAAATTTTGGTGATGAAATTAATGAATCCAAAGGTTGATGTTTTTGTGGATGTTGTCTGATAGATTGTAAATAGGACATTTAGTTACGAAGTTGCAGAATTTCCAAGGGAGTAAGAGAGACCTGAAGCTTAAGGAAGACTATATTAGTATGGGTGCTTAGACTCAGTGGAATCATTTCCAAAGACTGAGCCCTCAACAGGAAGCTTGGACCTATTATGGGGTCCCTGACGGGGAGGGCTTATAAAACTGATAATGGCATGAGAACAGACAAAGCAAGGTTACAGGAGCAAGTAGAGGGTGATCAGGTGGTTGGTTATGTCTCATAACTTACAGGAAGAGAAGGGGAGGACATAAATTCCTCCAGACTGGAACAAAGAGATATACATATATAGTAAGTAATTGTATTAAACTGAAACAACTCTGTTATTAGTAGAATTTACTAGACCATTTGTAAGAAAACAAAGTGATTTAGACACATACTATTTGTAACAAGTTAAGTAAACTTTAGTTGAACAAGCAATGCTTTAACAGAACAAACAGTGCTTTAATAAGGAACTACTGGTTTATGTGGGGGGTGAGTCTTTTTGTGTGAGCCTGCTACAATGAAACACTATTTCACTATTTGCCCTGAATATATGCATGTTGGATCCATACAGCACTAGCCCTTGATTGACCTACGTATACAATCCATAGATTTCTCTATTTGCATTGTTTCTTTTTGGCTCACCTCTAATATTTAAGAACTGTTTTGGAAACACACTGAGTCAGAACTTTCAGGCAAGTTACCAGTAATTCATAGATCACGAGTAAGGGAGCTGAAAGTTCCTGTAGAGCTGAGTCACAGAGAGAAATGGCTACATTTTGGGACACCCAGAGAGTTAATTTCAGATACAGAATTGGAACACAGTCCCCTAATTCCTAATCTACAGTCCATCATGTCATGCAACTCACATTAGGAGGTTCTCACAGTATAAAAACATTTTACAGAGAAAATTTTGAAGAACTTCAGGAATTAAGACATTTACTTTCACATGATAAAATTATTCTTAAAGTTTCTTTATTATCCTTTTGATGTTAGTAGGATCTGTAATGATGTCTCATTGTTCATTTCTGGCATTGGTAATCTGTGTCTTCACTCTTTTTTCTTGAAAAATATAGGTAGTTCTATCAATTTTATTTATCTTTTTAAACATAGATTTTTGCCAGATGCAGTGGCACACACTTGTATCCCATGACTTGGGAAGCTGAGGCAGAAGGATCACAGGTTTGAGGCCAGAGGAACCCTGTGTACCTTAGCAAGACCCCATCTAAAAATAAAAATTTTTTAAATGGCTGGGGGTGTACCTCAGTGGTAGAGTGCTTACATAATTGAAGGCCCTTAGATAAATCCCAAGTACCACCAAAAACAATTATTTTTGCCTTACTAATTTTTCTCTGCTGTTTTGTTCTTTGCTGTTCTATGAGTTTCTTCTTTTTAATATTTTTATCCCCTCAGCTTGCTTTGGTTTTTTGTTTGTTTGTTTGTTTGTTTGTTCATTTGTTTAGTTTCTTTTTTTCTGGTAGTTGGTGATTGAATGTAGAGCCTTGTACATACTTCACAAGTGTTCTACTGCTGGGCTGCACATCCATTATATATATATATATGAGTCACTATATATATATATATATATATATATATATATATACATATATATATATATACACATATACAAGTCACTAAGGTAGTTTTTTAGAAAAGTGTCACAGGGAGTTATCTAGGGGTAACCATGGCCCCTAATCCTGAGGTTAGGTTAAACTCAGAGGTTTCATGTATTTTGAAAGCATAGCTTTTTGCTATTTTAATACTTCTTTCACTTAAAATCTCTCAAAAATAATGTCTCCATGCAGGCAGTCCTCACAGCAGTTTTCTTGGTAGTTGTGTAAAAATCCTTGATTCTCAGATACTGAAACTCCAACCAGATCCTGGTGCGAAACTCTTTCCCTTTCTATGTCCCCCAAGTTTCCCCATCTTTCTATCCTGCCTCACTGAGCTTGGAAGGAAAATAAAGCTCAAGAACAGGGTGAGGCCTCTACTTCCCACTTGACTTGGAAATTTTACAAAATACCAAAAGTGTAATGACTTGCACTTCAGGCTTTGTCAAATCCCTGCTTTGACACAGCCACACTGAAGTTACCCTGCCAAAAATATCCTGTGCCCATAGAGAGTGATCAGCAAGACAAGGAGAGTCCCTCAGTGGCTCTGGGAAGTATTTTCTAGTGCTGTGCTATGCTGTGCTAGGGTTCTGGGACTGTATGTGTGGTCCACTTGAGGGTACCTGGGAACCAGGTATGTTCTTCAGCTGTAGGTTCCAGGGCTGTGCTTGTCCCCTTCCTGGACCTGGGCCTCTCCCTGCTGGGGTCCCTCGGTAGCGGCACCCTGACCCTCAGTGTCCCCACCCCCTACAATCACCACCCACGACACAGAGGGCATGAGCCCTGATTGGTTTCGTGGGCTTCATGATGGGGATCTGCAACACCTTCATGAGCTGGCTGAGTCAGGAGACTCTCCCCTTCCCCAGCTCTGCAGGCACCTTGGAAAAGTGACCAATGTCCACCTCAACACTTCTCCCTCCACTCCCTAGCCTGATGCTCTAGCCTTGTCTGAACCAAGACCCTTCTTCAATCCCTATGTCTGTATTTTAGGGGCTGCCACCACTTGGGTGGAGAGCCCAGGAATGGGGTCGGCAGGTCTGAGTTCTTGTCCTAAGCTTGGTACTTACTCCCATCTGGCCTGAGCCTGACTGCCTCCCCGGGCGACCCAGTTTCACAAATGTGGTCAAGAAGTCCAGCAAGTGAGTGAACACATTTTTAAAAGGCAAGCTATTCTACCCTGCCAGTGATCTTTGTTTGTGTTTGGTTGTGGTTTGAGGCCTGGTCTCACTCTGTAGCCCAGGCTGCCCTTGAGCTCAGGATCCCCCCACCTCAACCTCCCGAGTGCTGGGATCTCAGGTGTGCACCACCACACCAGTTGTCAGTGCTTTTTACTGTCCACCCTTTTTGCCTATGGGGGCCAGAAGAGGCCAGAAGAGGCATGAAGGGGACCTGCCTCTCTCCAAGCCAGGCTGAACTTGCTCTTTTCTTCCTGTGGGGAAACACACTGGTGGTAACTATAGGGACAAGATCCAGGGGCCAGGCAGTGGACACAAGGCCTCCCACATGTCAAGCCCCTCAGTCGCCCTCAGAGCCCTGCAGGGCAGAAAGTATCTTCTCCATTTTAGAGGGGCAAACACAAGTGCCAAGGGGCGAGGGAACCAGGGCTAAGACACATGGTTAGCAAGTGGCAGAGCCAGCTGTACACACTGCCCTGCTCCATGCCGAAGCCCATGGCATCATCACTAACCTCTGCCACTGCCTCTGCTGCCTGATTTTAGACAAGGCCTTTCCTCTCTAGGGCCCAGTTTCCCCATCTGTAAGGTGAGAGGGCCTGCAGCTGTAGCCCTGTGGCATCCGATCCCGTCAGATCTCAGAAGCTAAGCAGGGTCGGGCCTGGTTAATACCTGGATGGGAGACCGCCTGGGAACACCAGAAGCTGTAGGCTTGGGAGAAGGACCTGGCAACCCCCTCCCAAAAATCAATCTGCCATTGAAAACCCTATGAACAGCAGAGAAGCACTGACAATAGTGTTTCCCTTGTTGTACAGAGGGTCGCTATGAGTTGGATACCGACTGGACGGCACCTGACAACAACAACAAGGTGAGAGGGTTGGCCTCTCCCTGGTTGGTGGGGCTGATAGTGACTTTGCGCCACCCTTCAGCCCCCTAAGCTGCTCACCTCCCTGAGTGCCCCAAGCAGGACAGGACTGTAGACCTGTTTGCCATTATTGGGCACCTGGACCGAGGATGGTGCTGAGTGAGTCAGTGCAGGGTCTGTGTCATGTGGGAGGGTCCCTGATTCAGAGGGGCCAGTGCCAAGTGAGTTTTCAGTTGTCCCCTGCCACACCTGGGTATGTCATTTGCATTAATTACTTTTCTCATCACTGTGACAAAACACTTGAAAAACACAACTTACAGAAAGGAATGATTTATTTTGCCTCATGGTTTCAGTCCATGATCACTCGGCTCCATGCACTTGGGCAGAACATCACAGCAGCAGGAGCCTGCAGTGGAAACTGCTCTTCACTTCTTGATGGACAGGAACGAGGAGCAGCACAGAGGTGCCGAAAGGGGCCAGGGTGAGATATAGCCCCAAGGACCTACCCCTAGTGACACACAGCCTCCAAAGGCCTCACCTCCTACCTCTCCCCACCTCCCAATCACGCCATTATGCTGGGAACCCATCAAGGGCTTAATCCGTGGATAAGGTCAGAGCCCTCAGGACCTAATTGCCTCTGGAACTGCCCTCACAGACACACCCAGCGGTGTGCTCCACTAATCCTCCAGGTAGCTCTTGACCTAGTCATGTTGACAATCAGAACTAACCAGCCCATGCTTACACCTCTCCAGCTCCACATTCCTCATCTGCAACATGGGGACTGTAATTGCTAGCCTTCCTCCTACCAGGTTTGCCATCAATGGGATTCTGGGTAGGTTATGAGCTTGAGGACCTGCATAGTCCTGTACCCATGGGCACACCCTGATCCACTGAATGCTATTGTTAGCTGCCTGGTCTCTTTCCTTAACCCCCAAATAGTTTCCTCTTTTTTTCTGCCTTATTGATCTGCACATTTGAACACTAATCAAGAGCAGGTAGAGGGGAAGCGATGGGTCTATAGTTAAATTTGAAGGGGAAAAATGTCTCCAGCCGTATAGCATGTACTTTAGTGAATTGGTAACAGAGAACTATGGCCTAGAAGAACTACGACCACACAAGCTACTTCTAGGCAGTGAACTGCAATGTGGGAGGATATTTTGAACTGCTTACTTTGTCTTTGACGCATGGGTGAAAGGGTGGAGCTCAAAACTTCCAGTGTTTGAATTTCTCTTTGCAAAAGTTCAGGAGGACAGTCAGTCCTTGAGAGAGTGACAAATGAGCACATCAGAGTTACCTTGGATATGCCCAACACAGTGCTAAGAACCCTGAGGAATGCAGGGGTGATCAGAAGACAGACCCCTCCTCCTAGAGTTCACTGCTTCCTGCTGGGAGAAGACAGGAGTAACACATATACTTCTAAGTCCTCTCTTTTTTCTTTTTCTTATTCTTTTGCTTTCTCTTTCCTGCATTAACATGTCCTTTTAAAGTTTTTGACTTTGTATCAAAAACAGCACCTATCCCCTTAAAAGTAAAAAAAAAAAACAAAAAAAAAACCTGAGTTTAAAATGTGTAATTCTGACCCCTGCTTCTGCTCAGAAGTTTCCATTTACATTCCTATTTTCTCTAGCTAATACCAACATGTGTGGGGCATCACCCTGCCGCTGGACTCACTCCAGCTCACCCGCCTTCTGGTGAGGGGGAGCTGGGCACCCAGGAGCCCCGCCGCCCGGAAAGGAGGCTTATGCCCATGGCTGCTCCCTGAGAAGCCTTGAAAAAGGCAGGCTCAGAGACTTCTGCCAATGGCTGCTCTGAGAAGCCTTGAAAAAGGCAGGCTCAGAGGCTTCTGCCCATGGCTGCTCCTTGCTTCTTTTTTTCCCAATGAAGACTCCAAGTGCTCTGCTCCAACAGCTCTTTATTTCTTCCTTGTCTGTCCCGGTCGATGGAATGGACCCAGACTCTTCCATGTATCGCCCTTATATACTCTTTTGGGGCTTGCCAGGGACCAATCAGAGGCAGTTACCTCATATGGGTTTCACCCAATCAGAGGGGATATTCAAATTTGGTTTTGTAGAAGTAGCCAATCAGGGGTGGTTCCAGAACGGTCCAATCAGGAGCCGTTCTGGGGTTTGGAAATAGCCAATCGGTGTCGAGGGGCTGGAGGCAAGGGAATAGATGCCAGAGCCATCTTGGGGAGCTCGATGACCCTGAGTTCCAGGATGTAGGGCAAAGGTGACTGCCTGGGGAACAAGCCTCAGTCCTCCAAGGGAGCCTAGATAGGCCCTGGGGTGAACTGCCTCTCTAGCAGTGCCCTACAAACATGGGCATGATGTGTGTACATGAAAGTGTATGCGTGGGTGTTGGTGGTTGTACATGTATATGGTTTTTCTTTTTTTTCTTAAAAATAAATGAAGTCAGATGCGGTTGTGCACACCTATAATCCCCCACTCAGAAGGCTGAGGCAGGAGGATCACAAGTTCAAGTACAACCTAATCTATGTGGTCAAACCCTGCCTCAAAAAATAAATAAATAAATAAAAGAATAAAAATAAAAATAAATAAATGGAAAAATGAGATCATACTGATCTTAGTGTTGTTAGCATTTCCTGTGGAATACACCATGGCTATCCCTGCACGTCAGTATGTAGAGATGGACTTGAGTCTTTTTAATAGCTGCAGCAACATTTCACTCAACATAGGACATGCCCTAGGTTAGATAAACTGGAAGGAACACATGTGCTGACCCTTTTTCAGCTTCTGCTTCTTCTTCTTCCTCGTCTTCACTTTCTTTGTAAATCCACATCCGTGTCTTGGATGTCTATCTCTCTCTTAGTGTTCTACAGTGTGTACTTGTAAACACTATAACTTTGTTTCACTCTCTGACTCATCCTGAAATTCTTTGTTATGACAAAGCCAAGGACTGAGCTTAACCTTAGTGGAAGTCTCAACTAGGAGAACACTTCATGCGAGGCAACTATGCCAAGCTGTACCTCTCTGCTGTGCCACCAGTGACAATTTTCTTAAAAATCACTAATATTGAAGATCACACAGATGGGCAATACATTATTAGTCTCCTTCTGTTTTGCCATAAATAACACTTCTGACATGTAGTCTATAATGATAACAAGTACTTAGGTTACACTTCAAGGGCATGAAATTCACTTTCACAGAAAACACTGACTTCATTTGGGCCTGGAGGTGTCCAATGAGTGACTGGAATGGAATGAAAACATTTGGCATCTCTGCCTTCATACTGTATCTGTCCCATTTGCTGCCTTAATCTTTGGGCCAAATTCTACTCAGCTCTGCATGTAGACATGTTGATCACTTGAGAAATGCTTTATACAAAATTATAATAGGGGATTAATTCAACCTAGACTTGTCTAGTTTCTCTCCTCCCCCTTCAAGGCTAAAGGCACTTGTCAACCACCATGACCAGAAATACCAGACTATGACAGGAGAGAAAAGAGGTGGGGTCCATGTTCCTGGAAGATCTATGCCTATTCCCAGAAAGAATGTGGGTATTCCACCCCTTTATTAGCCTATCTCCCTCCCTTATTATTCCTATCCTATATCTGTTAAGTCCTCAACTTCCTGGAGTTGAGAAGCGGGTTTGTGAGCAAACCTCCTGTTTCTCCATTCTTTGGCCATGAATAAAGCCTTTCTTTCTCCCTAATACTCATGGCTCAGACATTGTTTTCTCTATGGGATGAGCTTCCACACCTGGATTTGTTAACACAGATGTCTCGGTAGGAGACAATCTCCTTGGAAGTGGATGTTCTGCAAACCTACCCTAATTAAAATGATGGCACCAGTTTCTACCCAAATGAGCCAAAAACTTATGTCAACCCCAAAACACCCACAAAGGACAGGCAGAGCAAGATGATGGTAGAGCAGGGCCCTCCAGCAGTCTTTCCCCACAGAAACACTCACATCCAAAGCTACCTTCACCAGAGGGAAGGAAACCAGTTGAGAGATCACAAACCTGGTTTTTAGCATAATAATAAGAAAAGCCAAACTGAAGAAATCCAGAAAGAAAGAGTAGCCCACCTCATAGCACCCCCAGCAGGGCATAGCATAGCACTCCAAGCAGGGCAGAGTAGGGAGAGAGACACCTCCTGCTTTGGAAGGAAAGGAAATTAAGTGCAGGCGTCAGGCTTGGCACCCAGTACTAGACAGAGTGGAGCCCAGCACCAGGCAGGATCCCAGGCTCCTGCCCCCAGGCCAGAGCGCAGTGACGAAGCCTCTGGACATGCCTTAGCATTGTCAGCCAAAGGATTGCCGCTGCCACCACCCCCAAATTTGGGCAGTACCTCTGTTGGCAGGTAGGAAAGGAAGTGAGTGAGTGCTGTAATTTGGAACTGGAATGTCCCCCCAAGGCCCAGCTATTAAAAGCATTGTCCTCAGTGTGGCACTCCTAGAAGGTGGAGGAGCCTTTAAGAAGTGGGACCTAATGGGAGCACTTAGGTAACAGACAGCATACCCTGGAAGGGAATTGTGGGGTGCCAGTCTCCTCCTTTTGTCCTGTTTGCTTCCTGGATGCCATAAGGTGAGTGTCTTGCTCTGCTATCTGCTCCTACCACAATGCCTAGCCTCAGGTCTAATGGCAGTGGGGCCAAGCAACCATGGGTGGAAACCTCTGAAACCATGAGCCAAAGTACACCTATTCTTCTGATAAATTGATTTATTCAGGAATCTGTTATAGTCATGGAAAGCTGACTAACACAGTGAAGGACTTTGCCTTGGCTCACCGTGGTGAAACCCACCACTAGGCAGAACCCAGTGGTTCCCATCCCCAGGCCAGTGAGCATGGACAGAGACCATAGAGCCACACCAGTGCCAGGCAGAGACCTGTAGCCCAAGTAGGGCTGACCTGAATTCCGGCCAGCACTGCCTCCAGCCAGCTGCGGCAGTCTCGGCCATAAAGACCCCAGAACAGCAGTTAAACCAATGCAGTGTGGAACTTGGTCCTTTCCCTGCAGAGTGATGGTCAGGCAGCAGGCTTTGAGCATGACCTAGCATTGAGGCAGCTATAGTGGCCATAGAACTTCCTACCCCCTGCTCCTCCAAACCCAGCAGCACAATCCTGAGAGAATTATTGTCCACTTGGGGTAAGAAGGAGGAGGAACGTGCAAGTTGTTATTTTGGAGCCTGAGGTCAAAACTTCCATGATGAGGCCCAATTCCAGGCCAAATCCTGTGGGACTTGCCCACAGGCTGGTGACAATGAACCAGGCATCTTGGCCTGTCTGAGAACCAGGCAGAGACTCATGGAAACAGACTACCCTTTTTATACACTCCCTCAGTCCATCCTGAACACACCAACTGCAGATTCGCAACAAAATTGTGCTTAGGAGACAGTCTGGTCCTGAAAAAGTGACAACACAGCAACCAGAGTCATAGCAAGCCTAGATTTAGGGCACCATCTAGTGCTGAAATAGTAGAAGTGACCATGGGCTCAGAGAAAAAATATATTTGATCTTAGCCAAAGCCCTAAGAAGCAATAAAGGAGAAAATAATATACAGACTGTTTAGAATTTCTGGAAGGATTGGCACAAAGCAAGTGAGATTACAGAAGACTAGAATAAATACATAATCATGTACACAGATATCATCATATGACAACAAGCATTAAGAACTTTCAGCTAACCGATAAAATAAAGCACTAGAAACAAACAATATACCAACTAATATGTGTGAATTCTCAGAAATAGAATTCAAATCGCTGTTTTAAATTCAATGAACTTCAAACAGAAAAATAATTCAGTATTTTATTAGATAGGCGGCTTCTGTAACAAAACCTTACAGGCCAGAAGAGAATGGGATGACATATTCACACTCCTAAAAGAAAAACAAAAATCTGCAACCAAAAATATTATGCCCAACAAAACTATCCTTCAGAAATAAAGGATAGAAGCTGAGTGCTGTGATGCATGCTGCAATCCCAACAATTTTGGAGGCTGAGGTAGGAGGATTGCAGGTTCAAGGCCAGAGGCAGCCTGCTAAACTTACCAAGACCCTGTCTCAAAATAAAAAAAATTAATAAGGGGCTGGGTTTGCAGCTCATTGGTAGAGTGCTTGCAAAAGAAAGAAGAAAGAAAAGAAAGAAAGGAGGAAAGAAAGAAAGAAAGAAGAAAGAAGAGAAAATGACTAGATAAAACATTCTGAACTAAAACCTGAGAGAATTTCTTGCCACCAAATGTGTCCTATAAGAAACACTAACAAGAATTCTTCAAACCGAAAGAAAAGGATGCTAACATATAAGAAGAAGACACCATTAAACTCACTGGTAAGAATATTCAGACAAATTCAGAATGCTCTAACATCATAAACATGGTGCATAAATCATTATATCATCAGTATGAAAACTAAAAAACAAAACAATTAAAAATAATAGCTACATCAGTATGTAAAAAGATAGGCAATATGAAAAGATGTAAAATGGGACATCAAAAATTCAAATATAAGGAGATGTGGAATGCAAGGGTGGAAAGTTTTAAGTACTTTTTCTTTCTTTTTTCATTTCTTTTCCTATCTTTACAGTTATTGTCGAGTTACTCTCATTAAAAAATAAAACTAAACTTATTTTACCTCTAAGGAAAAATATAAGCTGAAAACAAAAAGGTAGAAAAGATATTCCATGCATATGGAATCCAAAAGAAAGCAGGGGTAGCTATACTTATATCAAATAAAGTAGACTTTAAATAAAAGGCAGTAAAAAGAGACAATGAAGGTCATCATACAATGTTGTTGCTGTTGTCCTTAGGTACTGTTGAGTTGGGTCTAACTCATAGCAACCCTATGTAAAACAGAATGAAACACTCTCCAACACTGTGCCATGCCCAGCACTGTTGTCAGTGCTTCTCTGCTATTTTGAGAGTTTTCACTGGCAGATTGTTTTAGGAGTGGATTGCCAGGTCTTTCTCTCTGGCCTGCAGCACCTCGTATTCCCAGATGGTCTCCCATCCAAGGACTAACCAGGGCAACCCTGCTTAGATTCCGAGATCAGGCAGGATCCGGGTGCTACGGCTGTAGACCCTGTAATGATAAAGGGGTCAATTCACCAAGAAGAAATAACAATTCCAAAGATGTATACACCCAATGTTGAGGTGCCTAAATATATAAAGCAAATGTTAATATATGTAAAGAGAGATACAAACTTCAATACAATAAAACTAGAGGACTTTAATACCCCACTCTTAATATTGGACAGATCATCCAATCAGAAAATCAATAAAGAAACAGTTAAACTGCACCCTGGACCAAATGGACCTAACAGACATCTACAGAGCATTCCATCCAATAGCTGCAGAATATAAATTTTAAATAATGCAAAGAGTATTCTCTGGAATAGCTCATAAAGTAGTCCACAAAATAAGCCTCAAAAAATTTAAAAAATGGAATCATATCCAGTCTGTTTTCTGACAACAACACAATAAAATTACAAATCAATAACAAGAAAACCTTTGGCAGCTATATAAGTACATGGGAACTAAACAACACACTCCTGAACAATCAATGGGTCAATGAAAAAATTAAGAAGAAAATGTAGAAATTTCTCAAAACAAATGATAATGGGAGTACAACATACCAAAACCTACAGTATACAGCAAGAGCAATACTGAGAGGTAAATTTATAGGAATTAACACCTACATCAAAGAGCATAGCAATCTCAAACAACTTATCCTTGTGCCTCAAGGAACTAGAAAAATAAGAGCAAAGCAGAGTTCATTAGAGAACAAAAAATCAGGTCAGTATGGAGTGGAATATTCCAAACACAAAGACAAATACAGTGAGGTTAGAAGGGTGACTCCCTTTAGGTTAAGGTGAGGAATACTAATCATGTCTTTAGGGCAAGTTGGAGAAGGGAGAGGCTCAGGCAGAGATGGGACTGGGGAGTGGAAAAGGGAACAGTGGAGAGAGATTGGTGAACAAATACAAAGTCACAACCTGAGAGGAGGAATAAGTTCTGGTGTTCTATTACAGCAGTTATAGTCAACAATATTATATAATTTGAAAGAACTAGAGAAGAGGATTTTGAATCTCTTATCACAAAGAAATAAGGTTTGAGATGATGAATAACCTAAATATCTTCAGTTGCTCATTACATGATGCCTATGTAACAAAACACCACACTGAACCCCCAAATATATACACCTATTGTCTATCAGTTTAAAAAGGCAGAACAATGACTCTTGCCCCACGGAACAGTGGAACTCAAACTTTGACAAGTCTCAGAATCACCCAAAGAGCTTGGTAAATATACACAGGCCCAGACGCTGTGCCATTTCTGGTCTCGGTCTCTGCATTCTTTATTCCCTCCTCAGACAAGAGAGAGACAAACTTCAATACAATAAAACCAGAGGACTTTAACACCCCACTCTTAACAATGGGCAGATCAACCAATCAGAAAATCAATAAAGAAACAGTTAACCTGCACCCTGGACCAAAGCTTCCAAGCCTCCAAATTGCCACAAAAGAATGCAGGACACCAGGCTCTCTGATAATGCTAAAGGGTGGTAAAAAATGGTCATTATTTTAATGCCATTTGCTCCCCTCTCTCCAGAGCTGATGTGGGTAAGGCAGCCTCACATGAGTTGTCTCAGTGAGACAAAGTTTAAGATTAGAATCACATTGTGGAATCTCAATTGCAGGTCACAGAACACAGCCTGCTCCTCCATAGGCCAGGAATAGCAGCATGGGACAGTGCTAGGCAGAGGAATGTTTGGCAAACCACAGCAAGTGTTTCAGTGGATTGATGGCAAGAACTTAAATAGTGGGGCCAGCATTTAAACCAAGGGAGTAGACAGGGGTCAAAGCTGCAGCCTGCAGACACAAAATGACCTGGCTTGGGTGGGGTGAGGCTCTGCCGAGTACTAGCTGTAACTTTTGGCAAAGTGTTCTTTACCTCTCTGAGCCTCCATCGTCACATCTGTGAAAACCAAGTAATGAGGCTTCCTGGAGAAATAATCAGACTTCGTGGAGCCTGACACTTATACCACTGCAGATGGGAGGAGGAGCAGAAAGGGGTAGGGAGGGCCTTTTCACAAATTCCAAGTTGGATATAGGACCTTAGAAAGAGCCCCACGTAAGCAAGGAGGCCTGAGAAATCTGTCTTGGATCTACCAGTTAGTAGTGAGATTATTCAAATAAAGCTCTGGGCACATAGTAAGCCCTCAATAAATGTTAGTTTAGGGGACGAGATGATGGGAGGAGATTGGAATGGCTTGAGCCAAATGCTATAATTTTGCGGGAGGAGGAAACTTTGACTTGCTCCTCTGTGCTGAACAGAGATAATGACAGAGAAAGGTTTCCCAAGAAACTCCCAAGACCTTCTTTAGCAGCAGAGTGCTAGCCTGAATGTCATGTGTGATCTTAGACAAATCACACCCTCCCCGGTGCCAGGTCCTGCCCAGGAAAATGCCACTGGGAATTATACAATCTCTGCCTCTTCCTTGTTCCCAATGAAGATTCTGTCCTCTCCCCACATATCTTCCAGAAAGCAGAGAAGCAATAGGGGGAGCTGGTACCTGTGTCTTTTCTTTCCAACTTAAGAAAGGGAGTTCGCAGAGGGGACTTCTTGCAGCAGGTGGTGAGACGGGTGAGAAGGGGGAGCCCTGCCCAGAGGCGAACAAGGAGAGGGGGTTGCTTGGATATTTTCTTGGAGGCAGAAATAGGACATTGGTTTAAAATCCTGACAAGCTGGGGTTCGGTCCTAACTCTGTCACTTTCTAGTATGTGATCTCAGCTAGATTCTTTTACTTCAAGAAGTCCAAGTTGTTTCATTTATAGGTCTCAATGAGAAAATATAGATAGACTGTTTGGAGGAGGAGTATGTATCCCTTAGTAAGGTGCTTAAGAAATAGTTAAGTCCTTGTTATTAAATTCTCAGTATTGTAGTCACCGTCGCCATTACTGTTATTGGGTAATACCAACAGAGCCAATGACTCTCTTCCCAAATCCCTCCCGCCTCTCCTCCTCCCCTGGATCTTCATGCAAGAGGAGGCGGGGCCTCTGGCAAGTGGGCGTGGCCTCACTCAAAGCTGCAAAGAGGGCTCTGAGGAGTCACCAAGCCTGACTGGCACCTGCACAGGACACATCCCCACCTGCCTCCTGCCAGCACGGACCTCCTTGTCACCCTGAGCTCACCCTTTCTGAAACAGTCATGCCTGTGACAAAGACTGCCCCGGGCCCCCAGGGAGCTGTTGCCCTCAAGCTGGACCTTGTGTCGTCTCCCCAAAGTACCAAGAAGCTGCAGAACAAGGACTCTGGTTTCTTGAATGGAACCTTCTTGGAGCCGTCCTCGGGATCAGAGAAGGCCAAGGGCATCACGTGAGTGCTTCTTCCTGCCCTCCCCACGTCTGCCTTGCAGCCTGGAAGCTTGCACATGGGCAGGAGCCTCCACATGGGTGTGTCTGACCCTCAATCCATTGTGCAGATGAGAACACCAAGGTAACAAAAGGTTAAATCGGCAGCTGCAGCACATGAGAGTTCAGGGGGGCAGGAGTGGGGTCAGAAAAGCCCTTCGGGATATCTGTGGGGAAGCAGAAGCCCAAATCCCCCAGGCCACACAAGGAAGCATTGGCAGAGCAGGAGCTGGAGTCCAGTGCAAGTTCTAAAGTCAATTTTTTTGTTCTTGATCCATCCTGTTGATACAGAGGAGGGAGGCAGGATCCCTAACTCCTTGGAGGAAAAGGGAAGACCACAACAGCCTTGCTTGGAGAAGGGAAGACCACAATGGCTTCCCCCACAACCAAGCGTTGCCTCCTCCCTGTAGGAAGCCTGGCTTCTTCTTCACTGAAAACTGCAGTCATGATACCAAAAAAACCTGGCATCTGGAAGGTTCTAGTTGCTTCCATTTCCTGGAAGGTGGGAGGGATTGCAAAGGGAGGGTGTCCTGGGGGCTTTCTGAATGTGACAAAGGAGAAGGCAAGTTCAGGGCTCCAGGGCCCTTCCCATATCTGACCCCACTTGTAAACCAGTCCAGCTGGTTCACTTAAGGTAAAGAAGCTCTGCTGCTTTAAGAAGGAATTGAGACACCTTGCTGGGGTAGAAAGAGTGCTGGATGGAGGACCAGACAGCCGAGCTCGAGGGAGGCTCTGTTCCCTCTCCACTCTCAGTCTATGATTTCCTCATACACTAAGCAGGTGTCTGTGCAAATGAAGGGAGCGCACCCTGGACCCTGAATGTGAATGTGGAAGAGGAGGGTGTGCAGCAGAAAGGGAGAGGTCTGGTAAGGGACAGCCGTATCCCCTCTGCATGGCCGCCCTAAGGGACGATTTAGAAATGAACACAATGCCTGGCATGATCCACTCTGCCCCGCTAGTCCTGGATGTTGCTAAGTGATAGTGACAGTGAGGCTGAGCTTTCTAGGCCCCAGGGCCACCCACTGCAGGCAGAGTAAGGGTTCCTCTCAATCAGAGACCTTGAGGCAATCAGCCGACTCTCTGTGCCTGTCCTGAGCAAACACATGGTTTAGGTGGACATTTCAGCTATGTAAGAATCAAAGGACTAAAGGACTTGAGATCCAGAAGGGACCTCAGAGCTGAGAGAGAAGTGGTGTAACCAACTAGGTAAGCGTGACACTGAGAGGTGAGCCCCCAGGTCTGAAGTCCCACTGCCCTGCTTACCAGCCTGGACAAGGGGCAGATGTTCTCTGTGCCCAATTCTTCCCCTGTGAAGCAGTCCTTTGCTCCTCCCAGGGTGGCTGCAAAGGCGATTTGAGCATGAACCCCAAGGGCAGTGCCTATCTAGCCGCTAGGACTGTCAATGATGGTGGTCCAAGGTCACGGAGGAGTTAGGGCTAGAGCCCACCTCTTCTGGCTCCCAGTCCAGAACTTTGCACAACTCTTCACACTATGTTTGTAAGTTGGCCGAATGGCTGAAAGCTAAATTCTGATTTCCTAAGTCCTTCAGTTAGAAATTTCCTAAGTGACCCGTTGATTCTTTCCCAGTTGCAAAACAAGCCCATCATTGGGGGGCCACAGGGTGTAGTGCTTGGTCAGCAATGTTGACACCCACAGGGAGAGAGAAAGGCACGCGGAGACTCTCCACCCCCTTGCTCCTCATTGTTCCCTTTAACCCTTAGCACATCTATGCCCAGATCCTCAGGAAGCTAGTGGACTTTGGGGTTTAACAAAGCGAGGGGTATTTGGGGCAGTTCTATCAAAATATCAGTACTTCTGACATTTGCAGAGGCTCAGCAAAGTAGAATATGTTGCCCCAAATGGCACAGTTAAGTAGTGGCCTTGAGTTTTAATCTCCAGTTTGCTCAATTCCAGAGTCCAGGCTCCTTCCAGAATCCCTCTGTGGCTTTTCAGACTGTCCCCTAGCTGAAAGGCTCTTCTGGGGGGATTTCCAAGGTTTTCTGAGGTTGTAGATAAACCCAATACTCTCCTTGATTTAACCGGCTCTGAGTACAAAGAGCTATGAAGTAGGATGGTTTTGTAACTCGCCAGCAGAGCGGGTCTCTTCCTGGAGAATTTTCCCTTGATGGTTCAGACCCTGTCTTCTGGACCAACCTTCCCATCTGTCCAAACGAAAGAGTGAGAGGTGCCCATTGCTGTTTTGCTCTTGTTGGGGTGATGTCCTGGGCTGAGGGGAAAACCCCTCTACAGACCAATCCCCAAATGACCCATGTCACTTGACCTATTTATTCAGAAGTAACAATGGTTTCTTTTTCCTGCCTGCCCTTTTCCCTTTTCTTGGAGTTCAATCCTGTTTCTCCCATTAGTTTATGACCTTGGGCTAGGCACTGGCCCTCTCAGAGCCTCAGTTTCATTGGTGATGAAGCTGGATAGTCCCTTTACTCTCTGTGCGTGGGTCTGTCTCCAGGAGACGGGTCGGCAGGGACTCTAAAGCAGCCATGTCTGCAAACCCGATCTACCCCTGCCCCCGTGCATTCTTGGACAAGTCATTTAAAAAAATCTCAGTGCAGCAGGGCACAGTGGCTCATGCATGTAATTCCAGCAACTCAAGAGGTGGAGGCAGGAGGATCGCAGGTTCGAGGCCAGAGGCAGCCTGTGTAACTTAGAAACTGTCTCAAGATAAAAAACAAAAAATGGACTGGGAGGGGTACCTCAGTGGTAGAGCATTTGCAAAGTGTGTGCAAGGCCCTGGGTTCAACCCCCAAGTATCACACACACACAAAAAAAAAGCGAAACACCCCTGTACTTCACTTTCCCCACCTGCAAACTAAAGGCAGTATTAGTCCTACTTCATAGTCTTGACAAGGGGATTGAATGAGCTAACATGTAAAGTGCTCAGCATCATGTCTTACCTGGGGAGGCCTGCGATGTGGTAGCTGCTAAGCTAGGAATAGTTCTGGGCAAAGCAGGTGGTTGCTCACCCTATGGGGGACTCAGATGGGTGAGACCCACCTACCCAGATTAACTCCAGCATTGGTATGCAGTGGGGAGCGACTGCTGGTTCCCCTCCAGTCCACACAGCTGCACCCTCATGTTTCCTTCCTCTCCTTCAGAGGGTTCCAGACCTTGGTGCACCTGGTGAAAGGCAACATGGGAACTGGGATCTTAGGACTCCCCCTGGCTGTGAGGAACGCGGGCATCCTGGTAAGATGAAGGCCACAGGTGGGGCTTTGAGGAGCAGGTCATGGGACAGAAGGGCAGGGGAGGCTCTAACGGTTTAAAACAGCCTGATAGGCTGGTCCACACCTGCAGTCTGGACATCCAGCCTGGGTCCGAGTCGTTTGACCACTCTCTGGACCTCAGTTCCCCCCCCCCCATAGAATGCAAGGGTTGAACTATGACCATTTCCCAGTTATGCTCTGTAGAGGCTCAGGTGTCCTTAGGGATGCTCAAAGGTCACCAAGCAGACATATGCTCAGGATCTGGGTCACCTACTCCCTCCATGATACCCTACTGGAATTGCTCTACCTACTTTATTGGAATGCCACTTGTGATTATATTACAAAGAACAACTATTACTGCTAAAAATGGCTTGCAAAACTCCTTGCTTGGAAGTTCTTTGAGTCCTTAGTGGTACCCGCACTACTAAATCACTCCAGACGGCCCTCTGCATAAGCCTAGTGTCTTTTCTCTCACTTCACCTCTTGCTTCCCCTCCCCCAGATGGGCCCCCTCAGTTTGCTCGTGATGGGTGTCATCGCCTGCCACTGTATGCACATCCTGGTCAGGTGTGCCCGGCGCTTCTGCCACAGGTGAGGAGATCGTGGCCTGTGTCCATTCTGTGGGCACGTGGCTCTCGGGGACATTGCAGAAGTATCCTCCACGTAATGAGTGCTTACTTCTTCATTTTCTCCAAGAAGGCCATGCAAGAGAAGAGACCTCAGGCGAGGCCCTGCCACGAGGCTCTGTAGATGATCTCAATCAGGTCATTGTGCTTATCTGGTTGGCTCATCTATAAATTAGATGTAAATAATCCTTGCCTAACCCTGCCTGGAGAATTGTAGTGAACACCCAGTGGGAAACCAGTGCACACCTGCCAGGGGCATAGTATCGCTCTTGCTAGGTAGCAACTGCCTCATTTGACAGGTCAGGAAAACAAAACACTATAAAACTGTTGCCAGGTGTCAAAACATGAATTAGAACCAGGGTCTGTGGCCCAGTGTTCTTGCCACTCTCTGGTTGTGTGACCTTCCTCTGTGTCTCCTGGTTTTTGAATATGTGATCTTAGGTTCGGTTGTCTCTGACACCTATGTTTGTGTTTTCTCCTCCAGGCTTAACAAGCCCTTCATGGACTATGGGGACACTGTGATGCATGGGCTCAAAGCCAGCCCCAGCGCCTGGCTCCAAAACCACGCCCACTGGGGGAGGTATCTTGCTCTTGCTTTGTCCAAAGCTGTAGTGGGGTACGACACAGGAGGAAATGCTGCCATTAGGGACACCTGCTTCCCTGGCAAGGTGATTTGTGTGGTCAGACTTTCCCTAGGGAAAGCAACAGCCCTGATCCAGCCCCCTCCTTTTTTTTTTTTATTAGATCCAGCCCCCTCCTTGAATACCTCCAGTGACAGGGTGCTTATTCCTTCATTATGCAGCTTGATTTAATATGATCTACTCTTTTATTGAGCTAAGGACTTAGCTCAGTTGGTAGAGCACTGTGCTGCAGTCTCTCAGTTCCCGAGTTCAGTTCCCAGCACCGCAAAAAAGGGAGAAGGGCCTCGCAATCCACTCCCAAGGCAATCCTGATACAGTTGCCATTGAAAACCCTATGAGGGTCGCTATGAGTCGGATGTCAACTTGACGGCACCTAACAACAACAACAACTCTTTTATTAAACCACATTGATCTAGTTGCTTCTGTATACCAGTCCCTGGAAATCCCACGGAAACAAGACAGACAACAGGCTTTGCCCACACAGAACCTGTAGGCCAATGGAAAAGAAAGACACTAAACAGCTTAAAACACAGTTTGTTTAATGATCGATGGGATAAATGTGCTGAAGGAAAGAGGGACTGGCTACTATTCAGCAGATAGAGGATATTTGGGAGCTGGGAGTGGCTTTGCTGGAACAGCCGAGCTGTGTTCTAAAGAAAAAAGCCCTGAAGGACACAGAATTACTTAGGGGAAAGGAGGTAGAGGCCTGGAGGGCCTTCCAGGAAAGAGGAAAGCAGATGGAAAAGGGCCAGCGCAGGAAGGTATGTGACAGATCCAGGTGGCTTGACGGGAGAGTTGGGGAGGTGAAACTAAAAATGGAGGCTGGGGCCCAATCATGCTCTATATTTTATATCCTCTCAAAGGTTTTATTCTTTCTTTAAAGGCAGTCTGGAAAGCATCAGAGGATTTTAATCAGGGAACTAATCATATTTGCTTTGTTGTTGTTTGGGTTGTTTTTTTTTTTCTAACGTGCTACTGCAGAATTGAACCCAGGGCCTCACACCTGCTGGGCAAGTGCTCTACCACTAAGCTGCACCCTTAGCCCCTTTTTTATTTTTACTTTTCATCTTGAGACAGGGTCTCTCTAAGTTGTGCAGGTTGCCTGTGGCCTCAAACCTGTGACCCTCCTGCCTCAGCACTCAGATCTCGCTGGGATCACAAGTGTGAGCCACAGCACCCAGCCATATTTACATTGTTTAAAGATCTTCTTGGCTTGTGTGAGGAGAACCAGTTGCAAGGGAGCAAGAAGAGATTTAGTCAGACCCACAAGGAGGCTGTACACAGTGTCCAGGTGGGTGGCAGTGGCAGCCGGGCAGTGAGGACAAACAAAAATTGACTTGGGCACAAATTTCAACTTAAATTCCCAGTGCTGAGAGACAAGGGAGGAGTCAAGATTGATTCAGATTTCTAGCCAGGCGGGGTGGCACTTGCCTGTAATCCCAGTGGCTCAGGAGGCGGAGGCAGGAAGATTGCAAGTTCAAGACCAGAGGCAGTCTGTGTACTTTAGTGAGACCCTGTCCCAAAAAGTAAAAAAAATGGGCTGAGGTGCAGCTCAATGGTCCAGCACTTGCAAAGTATGCAAGCGCGAGGCCCTGGGTTCAATCCCCAGTACCGGAAAAAAAAAAAAAAGATTGACTCAGATTTCTGATGACTTCTATTTTGGCCAAGCTGGGTCTCACGGTCTAGAAGGACCTTCAAGTGGCACTGTCAGGGATATGTGCAGGTTTGAACCCACCTCCGTGCAGCACACACAGAACTAGAAGTCATCGGCTGGGAGGCAGAAGCAGAAGAGGTTTCTTAGGGAGAGGCCATGCAGTGAAAAGAACAGAAGGCCAAAACTTAAGGACCTTTGATGAGCTGAACTCTGCCTCCCTCAAAAAACCTCACTTCTTAGCTCTCAAGGGAGACACAGATGGGTCAACACCCTCTGTTCTCGGGTACTTGAGCCTACATCTTCTTCACCTCCACGTTCAGACCTGCCCTATCCTGTCTGCCTTCTCTTTTCTGATTGCCATCTAGATGGTCAAATCTCTCTTTATCTGCCATTCCCCCAAGCCACCTCAGTGGGGGCCATGGGCCCCTGCCGTGGTCTGGCACCACCCTTAGCCCAAACCCCATACTCACATATGGAACTAATGATTATTCAGTCTGGGAGCACACTGGGAAAGCAATGGGATGATCACTAGAATGTTCCCAATACTGTGACCCAAGGGGAGACTTCTGCCTGCCAGAGCCCATCAAGCCCTCCCACTCATGGTGAGGCAGATAAAGAAGGCTTTCCTGAAGCTCCATTGAGGGACCTTTTTCCCCTAGCTATCTCCTATAAGCAGAATCCCTTTGCTATGGGCTCATCCTCTTGATGTTTATGTGTGTTCACCTTTCTCCATCTTCAAAGTAATAAAACCAGTAAATAAAGCTTTCTGGACCTTACAGCATCCTGTAGCCACCACCCTATCTTATATTCAATATGTGGTTATTCACAGGACAGTCATGGAATACCAGCAATGTGTAGGGAGGTACTTAGGCAACGGATCCAACATGATGACCCAGACGGGCCCCATGGAGCCTGAGGCTCACAGTCTGGTTTCAGGAAAGATCAAATCCCCCTCTCACTACTTCCTGCCATCCCATGGGCTCCTCTCTCTCAAGCCCCCTGACTCTACTGTCCTTGGAAATCTACTAAAGTTGTTTCCACCACCATCCTAAAGGGCTCGCAGCTGTGCCTTCCCGACTCCACAGACCTCTGGGCAGCAGCGGGTACAATTGACTATTCTCTCCCGACTTGGCTCCATCAAACCTCTTTTCCTCTACTTTCCCTCCCCTCCCCCTTTCTACAATTCTTTTGCATTTGCTGTAGGCTTCTTTGTGCCTATTAAACGTTGGTGTTCGGCAGGGTTTGGAACGCTGCCTTCTCCTCTTCCCACTGTGTGCGCCTTCAACCTGTGATCTGCCTTCTACAGGCTCTGTCCGTTGCCTACAACTCAACATTACTCAACCGTACCAGCCCCTAATATAGAGTTGTTTTCTTCCTTCTGTAGGGACCTCAAGCTCAACATTTCAGATCTTGAACATGTCATTTCTTTCCTTTCTCCTAAAACCTGGTCCTCCTCCTCCTCCTCCTCTTCTTCTTCCTCCTCTTTTTCTTCTTCCTCTTCCTCCTCTTCTTTTTCTTCCTCCTCTTCCTCTTCTTCCTCCTCCTCCTCCTTCTCCTCCTCTTCTTCTTCTTTTTCAGTACTGGGGGGCTGAACCCAGGGCCTTGCACATACCTTTTGCATACACACTACCACTGAGCTGTACCCCTAGCTTCTTTTTTATTTTTTATCTTGAGACAGTGTCTCACTAAGTTATGCAGGCTGCTTCTGGCCTCAAACCTGCGATCCTCCTGCCTCCATCTCCCTGTTGTTGTTGTTGTTGTTGTTGTTGTTGTTGTTGTTAGGTGCCTGTCGAGTCGTGTCCAACTCATAGTGACCTTTATGGGGTTTTCAATGGCTGATTGTTTCAGGATTGCCCTGGGAGTGGATTGCCATGTCCTTCTCCCATTTTTGCAGTGCTGGGAATCGAACTCGGGACCTCAGAGACTGCAGAGTGGCACTCTACCAACTGAGCTAAATCCCAGCCATAGTTGCTGCTATTACAGGCATGTGCCATGCTCAGCCTGCTCTTCCTTCTGAGTGTCCCCATTTGTTTTATTGTCTGAGTAAAAACATGTAAATCACCCTGGATCCTTCCCTTCCTCTTTTCCCCACAGGTGATCACTAAGATCTGTAAGTCCTAGCTCCCTAGAACTTTTCACAACTTTGTTCCAGTTCCTGCCATCTTTCAGCTCCACCCTTGAAAGGGTCCAGTCTCTCTAGCCTTGGCCCCTCCAGTGGACTCTGCACAAGGCAGCTGGAGAAATCAGCTTGCCCTCTGCTGAAATGCTTTCCTTAGGTCTTCTTCTCTTCCCCCTTCTTCTCCCTCTTGTCCTCTCCTCTCTTTCCTCCTCCTCCTCTTCTTCTTCATCCTCTTCCTCTTCCTCTCTCATTTTTCCCCTTCTGAAGAGACTTTTGCTCATGTTTATTTTCTAAGAAGACTTTTAATTCTGCCCATAATTTACACAAAATATCCTTTATCCCCCTCCTCTCTTTACCTCTTGGTTTAAGAATTGCCATGATGAGGGGAGGAGGGCAGATTCAGGACCAATTATTGGGATTTGTTGTTGTTGTTAGGTGCTGCTCATAACGACCCTATGTACAAAAGGTGAAACATTACTGTTAGTGCTTCTCTGCTATAATGGTTGATTGATTTTTAGGAGTGGGTTGCCAGGTCAACCTCCCAAGCCTACAGCACCTGGTGTTCCCAGGCAGTCTCCCATCCAAGTACTTACCAGGCCCAACCCTGCTTAGCTTCCGAGATCTGATGGGATCTGACACCACAGTGATACAGCTGTTTTTGGGATTTAGACATTTATTAAAACTTTGTGCATCATCACAACCTTCAGTGTGGTAATTGTCTACCACCCATAGTACTGTAGATACACATAGTTGATAAATGTGGCTACAGAGAAGGCAATGTATAAAGAAGGTTGCACGTTTCCTCAAGTTAAATAGATGCATGATAAATAAATCTTATTTAATTGGCAGAATCTGATAATATGCATGCAATTTTTTAGTATCTCAAAAGAGAGCATTATCTTGTTGTAAACAATTTTAAAATAATGTTGGGCATTATCTTATTTGTTTTAAAAAAAGAAAATAATTTGTTATATAGAATAGTTATTTTTTGAGCATACACTCATGCCACATAATGGGTTTCATTATGACATAAAATGTCCTTTTTTACCGTGGTCCTTAGTGCTGTGTTATAATACTAATACCTGTCCATCTCACCCTCTCATGTATAAGCCATCATGTGTTATTTGTCTGTGTCTACTCAGTCCCTAATACAATGTCTGGCACATGGTAGAAAAAATATTTTAAGTGTTAGTGGCAGCTAATAAATCCATTGTTCCCACCGCCCTCCTCAGTTAGCAGCCACCCAGGGACAGGAATGCTGCAGAGCTGGGCAGCAAAAGGCTCCTGACCAGTGCGAAGTCTGACACTTGCTGTGCTGAGCATATACAGGACTAGAAAGTCCCTGCTTAAAAAGAATGATTGTCCCCTCACTTCTCACTCCCCTGTGGCTGCATGTAATAGAAGGGCAGAGAGTGATGGGAAGAGCCACCAGCACCCCCCCCCCCCAGGACAGGGGGCAGAATGGCAGGATCTGGAGCTGAAAAGTCCACTCCTTTTCTAACAAGTTTCTTTCTCCATCTCTCCTCCTCCCTCCAGACACATTGTGAGTTTCTTCCTCATTGTCACCCAGCTCGGCTTCTGCTGTGTGTATGTGGTGTTTCTGGCTGATAATTTAAAACAGGTATAATCTCCTGGAAAAGGTGGGAGGGCCCAGGCCTGGAAAAAGAGGCTCCTTGGCTTGTTGTTTGTATAACAAATTTCTTCATCTCTCTGAGTCCTAGTGCCCTCATCAATACGGCAAAGGCATCTGTTATCAAAGAGCCCAGCCTCTCCCAGCTCATGTGTCTGCAGATTGCTGTGTGGTTACTTTTACCATGTTACCCTTTGCCCAGCATTTTGTACTTGTCCTCGGGGTTGGTCTCTAAAATTCTGAGCTGGAAAGACCCTTGGAATTTGTCAATCCTCCTGCCTCAAAGCTTAATCATACTTAAGACTTCTCAAAATAATGTGGGCCTTTTTTTGTGATACCTAAACTTCTTCGGACCATCTTTATCTACCCCTAGCTACTAAAACTAAGGCTTAAACAGTTGTGTCCCCAGGAAATCTGTGATCTATCCCAGAAGTTATATTGCAGCAATCTGAGCAAAATAAGACATGTAATCACAGAGGACAGCCTTCATCAATAAGCTTAGGAAAAAAAGCAGTTCTTCAGACCTCTATTTCTGCATATAACAGCAATACCAAAAATTTAGAAATATTAAAAAAAAGCTGGAAAAAAAGCTGGGCATAGTGGCTCACGTCTGTAATCCCAGCAACTGGGAGGTGGAGGCAGGAGGATTGTAGGTTCGAGGCCAAAGGCAGCCAGCATAATTTAGTGAGACCTTGTCTCAATTTTAAAATAAAAAAATGGGCTAAGGGTGCAGCTCAGTGGCAGAGTGCTTATAAAATATGTGCAAGACCCTAGGTTCAGACACCAGTGCTGGAAAAAAATGGAGAAAAAGAAAAACCAGAAAGCATTGAGAGTTAATTTTTATTATATGTCAAGTACAGTGCTGAGATTTTTACATGTTATCTCTCATTTAATTTTTTGCATGACCTTATCAGAGTACATTCTTTGATTATTCCCATTTTGCAGATGGGAGAACTGAGACTATAAACTCTATAATGTAGATATAGTCACAGATCCAAAATTGAAATCCCAGGCCTTCTGACATTGGTGCTCAAGTTCTTAAACACTGCCATTTGTTGTTTTGTTTTCTTTTGGTACTTAGAGTTTGAACCCAGGGCCTTGCACCTCCAGCCCATTTTTTATTTTTATCTTGAGACAGGGTCTCAATAAGTTATGCAGGCTGTATCTGGCCTATAATTTGTGATCCTCCTGCCTCCAGCTCCAGAGTCTCTGGGATTACAGGTGTGAGCCACCCCGCTCAGCAAAGCTGCTGTATTTCTTCTCTAAACAAAACAAACCAAAATTATTCTTAAACCAACCATTCATGGTTATAATTTAACTTAACATTAACTGGTTGATGGAGGATGCTGGGGACCAAACCCTAGGCCAGTACTCTACCACAGAGCTACATCCCCAGCCCCTAATTTGGATGTTTTAGGGTAAAAGCCCACATGTTAAATGCTTGGTCCCCAGGATGGTGTCATTAGGAAACAGTGGAACCTAAAGGAAGTGAGTCCTAGAGGGAAGTCGTTAGGGCACTGGGGTGTGCCTTGAAGGAGATTGTGGGACCCCAAGTATCTCCTCTTCTCTATTTGCTTCCTGGCTGGTAGGGTAAGCAGCTTTGCCCCACCGGGCACTTCCATTGTGATGTGCTGCCTCAGCACAGGCCTAAGCAGTGGAGCCAATGGTCCTGGATTGGAACCTCTAAAACTAAGGCAAAACAAGCCTTTCACTTTAAAAGCTAACTATCTTGGGTATCTCATTACAGTGACAGAAAGATGACTGTCAGAACAGGTTTATATTTTGCAATGCTCTTGCATCTAAGCTGAGCGTGGAAGGGCAGCTTGGAGAAACAGTGGTGGCAGCCAGGGGGAAGAAGGGATGAGTGAAACCTAGAGGCAGGATGGCATGAGGCTGTTTTGGGACAAGTAAAACAACCGGTTACAGAAGAAAACGTCAGCCATGGCCAAATATGATGGGTTCCAGAAGAAAGTGTCAGCCATGGGCAAAGAAGAGCCTTGAAGGTTGGATGGGCCCATTTGTGGAGGGTTTTGAAGGCCTGACTAATCTTCCAGGTATTTTTCCTACTGTCATGAGGAATCATAGAAAAACCAAGACGTAAGGAATCATATTTATGTAACCATGGTGTGTTCTTCAGTGAAAGGGGATTTCAAAATAAGAGTGTATGTTGTAATTACCATCTTATAAAAATATAGGTATCATGTAATTTGTGATATCATATAGGAAATATATAAATAGTTTGCAAGATGTTGCCATGGCTGTCCATGAGTATGGAAACCAACAATACTTTTACATTTTCTTCTGGATTAATTTTAGTTTCTAATTGTCCTGTGGTGAATTTTATTGCTTGCACATTGTATTGCTTGTATCAGTTAGAGTTAGGCTGATTTGAACCCTAGGGTGTACCGTTCACTCACCTCTGACTTTGCCAATGGGGCATTTATACTGTGCATGGATAGGGTGTGTTGGGGAGTGTTTCTTGCTTACTACAATGGTTGAGGGATGGGGATAGCTTTCATTGCATGTGGTTCAGGACTATTAAATATTCTACAGTGAATGGGCCAATCCACCCAAAGAAGAGTTCTCTCACTCAAAACAGTAGAACTGGTCCTATTAAGAGAGAGTAGCTGCCAGGCTCTGCTACACAATAATAAGTGGTTGGGTTTTTTGGTTACAAGACAAAAGACACATATTCTGGGGATATTAGACAGAAAAACAGACAGGTTGTGGAAGAATATTACCTAACTTATAGAATGACCGAGAAAGCTAAAAGACAGGTGTCAGAGAGTAACAGGCACCAGAGCAGCTAAGAGGGCATAGACAGTAAGATTAATGAGTCGTACCCTCCAGGATCCACTATCAGAGTTCATTTTTACCCTTTTCTAGGTCTGTCTTTGTATCACTTGGCTCGAGATTTAAATTGTATTTCCTGGGAAATGCCCTAGCTTGAGTCAAAGGCCAGTCCTTTAGCTCCCAGATACAACTGTGATTTTTCAGTCCCCCAGGCTGCAATTAGTGACAAGAGAAAATTAGCTACAAATAAGTCGATTTCAGGTGGAAGGGATACTGTGTTGCCCAAAGCCATCAAATAGCCATGGTAAATCGAGTTATTTAGATTTACAAAAAAATCTCTCTCACATTCATTCATGTAGCCTCGTTGGAGGCAGTATGGTGCAGGGTTTAGAATAAGGAATTCTGAATGCACCCGAGCTCTCTGGAGCACCGCAGCTCTTTTTAAGGGAATTTGGTTGGGGCAAAGCACTGAGCTCACCATGTGCCCAGATTTATTTTCTCTTTCTCCTCTTGCTGTTCCCATTCCTTCCTCAGGTGGTGGAAGCTGTTAATGGCACCACAACCAACTGCCATTACAACGAGACGGTGGTGCTGACGCCCAGCATGGACTCGCGCCTCTACATGCTCTCTTTCCTCCCAGTCCTGGCGCTGCTCGTCCTCATCCGCAACCTCCGGGTCCTGACCATCTTCTCCCTGTTGGCCAACATCAGCATGCTGGTCAGTCTGATCATCATCACCCAGTACATCGCCCAGGTGGGTGCACTCCACCCAGAGGACATCTCCAGGGGCAGGGCCCTCGGATCACTCACAGACTGAGCGCTAGAGACTGGGGACCCAGTCCAAGGATGGGTAAATGTGTTCTTCGCTCTTCACCCACGGACTCACATCATTATAACCTTTCTTCCACAAAGATGTCTTTGTGCCATCTCATTCTTCTCGCTAGCTCCTCATTCGTGTTGCTTCTCCAAATACTGGTTCTTGTTGCTGCTGTTTGATGGAATTCTGACTTTAGAAAAAAAATGCTTGCTCTGGAAAGGGGCAACTATACCCCCTATAATGGTTGGCTAGCAGAAAAAGGGAGAGGAAAAGCATGTTCTTACACTACAGTCTTACATCCCCTAGGCTACAATTCCAAACACCCAAAATTAATCCTAGGGAATGCTAGAAGAAAAAATTAAAATTAACAAACAATAACTAATATTTAGTCACAGAGGTATAGTCTCAAAACCCATAAACAAATCCACTATGATGTTAATCACAATGTATTTGACATTTGTTTAGTTATGGATGTTGATTTTCCTTTAATTATTCTCTGTTCTTTCTAAGTTTTCTTTTATACGGGACAACTGTGTTAGTCAGTTTTTTGCCACTGTGACAAAATGCCTGAGAAAACCATTGACTTTGGCTCACTGTTTCAGAGATTTCATTCCATGATCAGCTGCCTCCATTGGTATGGGCCTGATGTGGGGCTAACCATCATGGTGGAAAGGCATGGTGGAGGAAAGCTGCTCATGTCACCGCAGCCAGGAAGCAGAGACAGGAAGAGGCCAGGGCAAGATATGCGCTTCAAATGCATACCCCTCACGACCTTCTTCCTCTGCCTAGGCCCCACCTCCTAATAATGCCATCAAACTATGAATCCAGTAATAGATTAATCACTGAGTGGGTCAGAGCCCTCATGATCCAATCTCCTCTCCATGACTGGAGACCAAGCCTTCAGCCCTGAGCCTTTTGGGAAACACTTCATGTCCAAACCATCACAATAACTACAGAAATGGAAGCCCCAGAAACCCCTTGGCATATCAAGCAGCTTTCAGATGGTTTTCTCTGTAAGAATCCACCACAGAATATACAAGTTATAGTGTCCATAGAATTTAGTAAAAATAAGAAATTACTCAAACATTTTAGTATAACTGCAGATCAGTCTTATATTCCTTAGGACTTTTTGATGAACTCTACAAAATTGAATTTTCTAATGAGATAGTTACTTCTGAATTATTTTTGGATTATTCCAGAGATTGTCCAATTAGAAAAAATGGTTACATAATTATTTTCACATTATGAATCACATAGTACATAGAATTTTTACACCATATTCTTTCCTCCCCTTCAATTTATAGCTCATAAAGGAATAAAACCTACAGCCATATCACCCTGGTGTCTGATTGTGCCAGATCTCAGAAGCTAAGCAGGTTTGGTTAGTACTTGGATGAGAGACTACCTGGAAATACCAGGTGCTATGCTTGGGAGAAGGACCTGGCAGCCTATTCCCAAAACAATCAGCCATCGAAAACCCTTTGAAAAGAAGCACCGACAATCATGCCAGGCATGGCACAATGTCAAGTAGTGTTTCATTCTCTTGTACATAGGGTTGCTATGAGTCAGACCCATCTCAATGGCACCTAACAACAACAACAAAGGAATAAATGGGGGCTTTCACACTTAAATAACTACTTTTTGCTCCCTAGAATATTCTTTAACTCTGGTAACAATAATTTCCAGCACCATGACCACTATCCATTCAAAGATATTCTTGGGCACTTTAGGTTGGCATGAATCTGTGATGTGTAAGATTTTCTCTTGGAGGTTTTTAATAAGCCACACTCCCTCCAGGAGATATTGTTCCTTGGTGCTTTGGCAATGCCTCTATGTTTCTGTCCTCTGGTTCTCTGGTGTGGTACAGTGTTAAAATCAATGCTGATCATTGCCAACTTCCTTCTGAAGATTTCTAAACACCTTGACATTCAGTTTTTTTAAATCCAGGTCTCCTCTCAAAGTAACTCTCTCTTAAAAGATCTCAAATGTGCTTCGAGGGTAACTATCCCATTGCATTTCTCTCCTATAGGGAATTCCAGACCCCAGCCGATTGCCACTGGTAGCAAGCTGGAAGACCTATCCTCTCTTCTTTGGAACGGCCATTTTTTCATTTGAAAGCATTGGCGTGGTAAGGTTCAAATCAAGTTAGCCCTTCCCTGGTGCCGGGAGCAGAACTTCTGGGAAGGAGCTGTAAGCTCTGGGTCTTTGTGTCCCTCTTGGCCATTATGTTGGGCCTGCTGGGAAACACACATGGGAAAACGTAACCTCCGTCCTCACTTGGGTCAGTTGTCACCAGCAAGAGAAAAGTAGATTACAACAGAGAGGCTGTCTGGGGCAGTGTTATTTTTGTCTCAATAAGTCTTAAACATTTATCTTCCTATCAACATGAGTCTCCTGATCTTTTAAAATCAAGACTAATGGTGGTGTGCAATTTAAAGGATTTAATTCAATATAAAGGAGTTTTAAACTGAAAAAGAATTGTATGTTTACAGTAGAGCGTTGCATAACCTCTACTTCCACATCTGAGGAAGGGGAGTATCATTTATATATTTTTATTACTTTTAATCTGCATACACTAAAATTCACTTTGGGGGGCAGACATTCTTGTAAGTTTTGAAAAATGAGTAAAGTGTTAGATGTATCAGAGTTAGCATATAGAAAAATTCTCTCACCTAGAAAACTCCCGGTGCTGTCCCCTCCAGTCAGCTACCCCCAGCACTGCCCTTGGCCCCTCCTTCTGTTGTGTTTTCTGCTGCTGTTAGTTTTTCATCTAATTGGGATGGTCTAGATGTGACCTCTTAGACTGACTGCTTCCACTTAGCCTGATGCAGCTAAGATCTGTGGTGATGCCTGTATCTGTAGCTCTTTGTCTTCCATTGCAGAGCATCTGGGGTATGGGCAGAACCACATTTTATCAACTCACCTCTTGGAAAGCATTGGAGTTATTGCTAGATATAGCAATTATGAATAATGCTACTATAAGCATTTGTGTATTTTTTAGGTTGTTTTGATTTGACTTGTTTTTGCAGTACTGGGTGGTAGCACCTAGGGATTCATACATACTAAGCAAGTGCTCTACCACCAAGTCGCACCTCCAGCCTTTTTTTTCGTTGTTGTTTTTTCTTCAAGGTAGGTCTTGCTAAGTTGCACAGGCTACCTCTGCCCTTGAACCTGCCAACCCCCTGCCTCAGCCTCCTGAGCCACAGGAATTACAGGCCGGCACCACCGTGCCCAGTCAGTATGGGTTTTTGTGTGAATATAAGTTTTAATTTTTCTAGAGGTAGGTTTGCTTGGGCCCATATTTATGTATCTTTAACTTTATAAGAAATTGTCCAGTGGTTTTCAGAATGGCCATACCATTTTTTATTCCCATCGGAAGGCAGGAGCGTTCCAGTTGTTCCACATTTACATTAGCATCTGTGCTAGCACTTGCAGGTATTATCAGTATATAGATGCTATATACACATATATAAAAACATATATTCTGTTTGTTTGTTTGTCATGCTGGAGATTGAACCCAGAGCCTCACACATGCTAAACATGCAGTCTACCACTGAGCTACACTCCTAGCCCCAGTATTTATTATTTATTTATTTTTATTTTATTTATTTTATTTTATTTCATTTTTGCAGTACTGGGGTTTGAACACAGGGCTTCACACATTCTATGCCAAGTGATCCACCTCTAAGCCGCACTTCTACCACCACCACCACCCCTTTTTTAAAAATTTGAGACAAGGTCTCAAAAAGTTGTGTGGGCCACCCTGAGCTTAAATTTCTGATCCTCCTGCCTCAGCTCCCCAAGTCACTGGGTGTACAGGTGTCCCTCCCAGTATTGTTTATTTCAGCCATTCTGATAGGTGTATAGTGTTATTTGATTATGATTTTAATTTGCATTTCACTGATGACCAGTGATTCTGAGCATCTTTTTATGTATTTATTTGGCATCTATCTATCTTCTTTGGTGAAGTACCTGCAACTCACTGTGTTGCTAGGGAACTCGAGATCCCTCATGCCTCAGCCTCCCAAATGCTGGGATTCCAGGCATGAGCCACTACACCTGGCTTTCAAATCTTTTATAAATTTTTTTTTTAAAAAAAAACAGGGTTATTGCCGGGCGCGGTGGCGCACGCCTGTAATCCCAGCGGCTCGGGAGGCGGAGGCAGGAGGATCACAAGTTCAAGACCAGAGGCAGTCTGCATAACTTAGTGAGACCCTGTCTCAAAAAGTGAAAAAGAGAAAAAATGGGCTGGGGTCGCAGCTCAGTGGTCCAGCACTTGCAAAGCATGCAGGCGCGAGGCTCTGGGTTCAACCCCCAGTACCAGAAAAAAAAAAAAAAAACAGTTGTTTTCTATTGTTGAATTTTAAGAGTTCTTGGTATATTCTAAATGTAAATCCTTACTTGAATATGAAATTTCTATGTTTTCTTTAGACTTAATTTTCCTCATAGTGTTTTTTCCAGAACAAACATTTTTTGTTTTGATAAAGTCAAATGAATCAAAATTTTTCTTCTATAGATCCTGATTTTGGTGTTGCTTCAAAAAACACTTTGCCCAACTCAAGGTCACAAAAATTTTCTTCTCTATTTTCTTCTAAATATTTTGAAGTTTTCATTATACATACAGATTTATGATCTACTCTGAGTTAAATGTTTAAAGTGTTTATAGGTTAAAATTCATTTTTAAAAATAGAATACCCTATTGTTTCAGGACTATTTGTTGAAGAAACAATCCATTTTCCCTCAAACTGCTTTTCATCTTCATATAAAGTTGATTGGTATATGCATATGGGCCAATTTCTGGACTTCCTGTACTGATTCATTGATCAATATGTCTATCTTTTCACCAGAAAAAGCTTTCTTTTTTCTTTTTCTTTTCTTTTCTTTCTTTTTTTTTTTTTTTTTTTCTTGCAGTACTAGGGGGCTGACCCCAGGGTGTCATGCATACTTTGTGAGCATTCTACCACTGGGCTGCACCTCCAGCCCCCTTTTAAATTTTTTATCTCAAGACAGAGTCTTATTAGTTATGCAGACTGCCTCTAGCCTCGAACCTGTGATCCTCCTGCCTCTGCCTCCCAAGTCACTGGGATCACAAGCCTGTGCTTCTATGCCCAGCTCAATAAAAAGCTTTCTTGATAACAGAAGCTTCGTCTTAAAATCATGTTGCATGAATACTCCAACTTTTGTTTTGATTAGCATTTGTGTATCTTTTTTCACCCTTTTAATTTTTTATCAAGATAAAATTTACATAACAAAATTCATTTGAAAACATGTTCTTAGTACATTCACAATACTGTACAATCATCACCACTATCTAATTCCAGAACATTTTCATCACCCAAAAAAGAGAACGTAGAGCCATTGACCAGTCGTTCCTCCTCCTCCCCTGGGACCTCCTCCTCTCCGCCCCTGGCACCCTGCTTTCTGTCTCTATGAATTGGCCTATTTTATACATTTCATGAAAATGGAATCATACAATACTGACATTTTACATCTATGTTCTCTCACTTGGCAATGCTTTCAAAGTTCATACATGTTAGTATCAGTGTTATATATTACCAGTACTTAAGACCTTTTATAGAGATTAATAACATTTAATTGCATGGATATACATTTTGTTTATCTATCAGTTGACAAACATTAAGATTCATTCCACTTTTTAGCTGCTATAGTTAACATTATTGTGAGAATTCATGCATATATTTGTTTGAACAACAGTTTTCAATTCTTTTGAGTATATACCTACTAATGAGACTTTTGAGTCATATGACAGTTCTTTTTAACATGTCAAGGAACTGTTCTTTACAGTGGCTGCAACATTTACATTTCTACCAACAAAGTTGAATGGCTCAGATTTCTCCATATCTTTGCTGATGCTTCTTATTTTTCATTTTTATTGTTGTTTTAGTTCGGTTTTGGTTTCGGTTTCTTCTTGTTTTTCATTTTTATTGTTGGTTTGGTTTGGTTTGGTTTGGTTTTTATGTACAGTCTAGTAGGTATGGAGTAGCATTTCATTGTGATTTTGATTTGCATTTCTCTAGTGACTAATGACATTGAATATCTTTTCATGTGTTTATTGGTCATTTCTATATCTTTTTGGAGAAATGTCTGTTCAAGTTGTCTGCCCATTTTTAATTGGACTTTGTATTTATTTTTAAGTGATATATGAAAATATAAAAATAGTACAGATTTATGAAATACTCTATGATGTTTTGATATTGTCTGTCTTTTTGTTGTTGAGTTGTAAGAGTTCTTCGTATATTCTGAGTATTAGATCCTTCTCAGGTAAATGATTAGCAAATATTTCCTCCCATTCTGTGGGTTATTTTCTCACTTTTCTTGATGGTGTCTTTTGATGCCCAGAAGTTTAAATTTTAATAAAATCCAATTTATCTTCTTTTCTTTTGCTGCTTTTGCTTTTGGTGTTATATCTAAGTCTCCATTGCCAAGTCCAAGATAATGAAGATTTATCTCAATGTTTCCTTGTAAGAGTTTTATAGTTTTAGCATTTACTTTTACATCTTTAAGCTATTTGGAGTTAACTTTTGTATATGTTATGAGGTAATGACCCAACTTAATTCTTTGTATATGGTTTTCCAATTGTCTCAACACAATTTGTTGAAAAAGCTGTTCTTTCCTCATTGAATAGTTTTGGTAACTGTGCCAAAAGTCATTTGACCATAGTTGGGCATGGTGGCACATGCCTGTAGTCCCCACTGCCTGTGAGGCTGAGATGGGAGGATCACTTTAGTCCCCATGTTCAAGACCAACTTGGGCAAGACCTCATGTCAAAAAAAGAAAAAAAAAGTCAATTGACCATAAATGTATGGATCTATTTCTGGAATCTCAGTTCTATTCCATTGAATTATATGTCTACCCTTATATCAAATCCACACAATTTTAATTAAGGTAGTTTCATAGTAATTTTAAAATTATGAAGTATAAGTCCTTCAACTTTGTTATCTTTCAAAATTGTTTTGGCTATTTGGGACCCATTACAGTCCCATGTTAATTTTGGGATCAGTTTGTCCATTGCTGCTGCAAAAAGGCAGTTTGAATTTTGACAGGGATTTCATTGAATCTGTAGATCAATTTAGAGAGTACTGCCATCTTAATAGGGCTAGGATTTAGCTCAGTTGGTAGAGCGCTGTTCTGAAGTTTCTGAGGTTCTGGGTTCGATTCCCAGAACTGCAAAAATAGGAGAAGGACATGGAAATCCACTCCTAAGGCAACCCCAAAACAATCAGCCATTGAAAATCCTGTGAGGGTTGCTATGAGTTGAACACGACTCAACAGCACCTAACAACAGCAACAGCTATCTTAATAACATTCAGTCTTCCTATGCATGAGCATGGAATGTCTTTCCACTTATTTGGGTTTTCTTTCATTTCTTTAAACATTGTGTTTCTCTTCTTGTTGCTGTTGTTTTGTTTAGTTTTGTTTAGTTTTGTTTGTCTGCATCCACTGCATAGTCCAACGATTTTGGATTCCCTTGAGTTTAAATTGGGAGACCTCTGCCCCTGGGAGATGTAGGAAGAAGAAAATCAGGAAACTCAGCACCATAATAGTCAACCACATGCAGAAAATTGAAAGTTGACCCTTAATTCTCACCCTGTACAAAAGTCAACTCAAAATGGTTCAAAGATCCAAATATAAGATCTAAAATTACTACAAGAAAATATTGGGAAAACAGCTCAACACATTGTTGTAGGCAATGACTTTCTGCATAGGACCCCAAAGGTACAGGAAACAAAAGCAAAATTGGACAGATGGGATTACATCAAACTAAACAGGAAACCTCAAAGTGAAGGCACAATCTACAGAATGGGAGAATATATTTACCAACTATTCATTGGTCAGAGAGTTAATGTCTGGGACATTTAAGGAACTCAAAAACAAGCAAAGAAAACCCCAAGTAATCCAATTTAAAAATGGGGAAATGATCTGTACTGACACTTCTCAAAAGAAGAAATACAAATGGCCAATACATATATGAAAAAATTCTCAATATCATTAACCATCAGGGAAATGCAAATCAAAACCACATTGAGTATTACCTCACCATAGTTTGAATGGCTATTATTTTTTAAAACTTGCTGTTGAGGATGTGAAGGAAAAAGGAACTCTTATACACTGTTAGTGGGAATATAATTAGTACAGCCCCTACGGAGAACAATATAGAAGTTCCTCAAAAAATTAAGAACTACCATGTGATCCAGCTACCCCACTTTGGGGTGTATATCCAAAGGAAATGAAATCACCATACCAAAGAGATATTAGCATACTCCTATTTATTGCTGCACTATTCGCAATAGCTAAGATAGGGAATCAGCCTAGATGCCCATCAACAGATGGAAGGATAAAGAGAATGTGGTACGTAGACACAATTCAGCCATAAAAGAATATGAAATCCTGTCATTTGCAGCAAAATGAATGGAACTGGAGGACATTAGGTTAAGTGAAATAAGCCAGAAACAGAAAGTCAAGTACCACATGTTCTTTCTCATATCTGTAAGCTAAAAAATGCCAACCTGAAAATAGAATAGTGACTACTAGTAATCGAGAAGGGAGGTAGGAAAATGGAGGTTTGACTTGATCAGTCCATATTGTCTGCATGTCTGGAACTATGGAACAATCACACTGAACGCTATCGATATGCACAGTTAATATGCTTTAATTAAAACTTAAAGTGAATAAATACTACACTATTTAAACAAAATATTTATGCTGGCCAGGTCTGGCTGCCCCAGCATGTTGTGGCCGTTCCACACTCACCAGGTAACTTTAGGCCTTCTTTCTTTTCTTTCCCACTTAACTATTTTCCTGCATTTCATTTTTGTTGTTGTTGTTGTTGTTGTTGTTGTTGTTGCTGCTGCTGCTGTTGTTAATTGTGGCAAAATAGACCTAACATAAAATTTACCATCTTCACTATTTTTAGATGCACCGTTCGGTGGTATTAAGTACATTCACATTCTTATGCATCCATCTCCAGAACTCTTCATTTTGTAAAGCAAAAACCTGTAAAGCAAAAACTTCATCTTGTAAAGCAAAAACCCTAAACAATAACTTCTCAGCCGTTGGAAACTCCTTCTACTTTCTGTCTCTATGTGCCTGACTACTCCAATTACCTCATACACATGGCACCATATGCTATCCACCATTTAGAAAGATTGGCTTATTTCACTTAGCATAATGTCCTCAACGCCTGCAGCTGTAGCCCTGTGGCATCTGATCCCGTCAGATCTCGGAAGCTAAGCAGGGTCGGGCCTGGTTAGTACCTGGATGGGAGACCGCCTGGGAACACCAGAAGCTGTAGGCTTGGGAGAAGGACCTGGCAACCCCCTCCCGAAAAGCAATCTGCCATTGAAAACCCTATGAACAGCAGAGAAGCACTGACAATAGTGTTTCCCCTGTTGTACAGAGGGTTGGTATGAGTCGGATACCGACTCGACGGCACCTAACAACAACAACAATGCCCTCAAGTTTCACCCATGTTGTGGCACATGAAGGACTGTCTTCCTTTTTTAAAGCTGAATAATAGTCTATTGCATGTATCCACCACACTTTGTTTACCCATTTCATTTGGGTGGCTTCTACCTTTGGGCTACTATGGATAATGCTACTATGAGTAGGATTGTACAAGCATATCTTCAGGTCCCCGTTTTTGATTCTTTGGAGTATATGCCCAGAAGTTTTAGGCCTTTCTCTTCTTTATGTTCATGATTGGTTTTGTGATTGTTTGTTTGTTTTGTTTTGGGAGTTTTGGTTTTTGTTTGTCTATTTTTTCTTTTCTCCTTCCTCTTTCCACTGTGATATTTCTATAGGTTCTGCCTCTGGAAAACAAGATGAAGGATGCCCGCCGCTTCCCAGCCATCCTGTCTTTGGGAATGTCCATCATCACCACCCTGTACATCTGCATTGGGGCTCTGGGCTACCTGCGGTTTGGAGATGACATCAAGGCCAGCATAACCCTGAACCTGCCCAACTGCTGGTACCTGCCTGGGCTCTCGGGGGTGGATGAGGACATGTAGGTCTCTTCCTCTTCCTTTCCATAGCTGAGAATGGAGCCCTAGGCTCCAGAGTTCCTCCGTCTCAGGCAGCCTCCCAGGGTATCACCTTAGCGTGAAGGAGGACATGACTTATGAAGAGCAGGCAGAGTGATAGTCTTTGCTCACTTATGGAGGGAGGAGAGGCATGCTGAGAAGGGCAAGGAGCAGAGAACTGCGGGTGGGTGGCAACACCTCTGAGTCCATCTCCAAGGCTGGCAGCCGAATCTTGCCTGCCACCACCAATGGTGCACATCCCCTAAGTCGAGGGAGCTAGGATAAAAAAACATGAAACCCAAACCAATTTGAGAAAGCCATTGGAATCTAGAAGCATTTTGTGTCCATAGGTCCCAGCTCATGGGCAGGCAGCTGCCGCAGATTTTACCAGTGCCATGTTTAACTAGACATATGAGCTCATATAGTGTGTCGCATGGTTTTCTCCCGCATGGGGGCATGTCATTAAATACAGAATGCCTCTGTCTTTTTAAGTTACAGTCACTTGAAGGGCTAACTTGCCACAATGGGGCTTTTTTGTCAAAATGATAAATATCATTCATTAACCAGTTACTGATGCTAATTACATGCGCAGGCCAGGCTAGACACAGGATGTGTGGACTGTGCCCTTGGGCCTTCATTACCTCCACCAGCTGGGGATCTAGCAGCCATGGGAGGAGGTGGATAGTGCAGGTACTCAAACTACAACGTGCACTGGGAAAGGAAGCCCTCTAGAGTAGAAAACAGGCCTCAGGATGTCCAAGGAAAGAGGGGACAGCAGACCGGGACAGCAGGGACACTTGCTGTCCTGCAAGACAACTCGGGTACACTTGGACCCAAATCCCAGTGGATCTCATACTAGCTTGTACTCATGGATCATTTACCTCACCTCTCTGAGCCTCAGTTTCCTCATCTACAAAGCAGAGTTGTGATGAGGACTAAGGCAAGCTGGGACCAAAAGCATCTGCCTGTGGTACCTGTTCAAAAGATAAGAAGTTCAAAATATCTGTGGGAGTTGGGCTGAGGGAAATGGAGTGAACAGAGTGCTCACTGCAGGAATGAAATGCAGGAAAATAGGAGGCAAGGCTGGTGTCAGCTAGAAACACAGAAATGTAGAAGCTAGACTTTTTAAGGAATGGCCTAAACACACACACACACACACACACACACACACACACACACACACACACCCCTAGTGAACTAGACAAAAACACTCATACCCCATGGGTCAGAAAAGCCTTGGATAGAATTCAGTGTTCCCTAAAGCCCCACACCCTCCCTCTGCCCCTAGTTTAAAGCCTGCAGGTAGCCTGGTGCGGTGGCACACGCCTGTCATCCCAGCCACTTGGGAGGCAGACATAGGAGGATCACAGGTTCGATGCCAGAGGCACCCTGCATAGTTTAGTGAGACCCTAACTCCAGGTAAAAAAATTTTACAAATGCTAAGGGCACAGTTCAGTGCTAGAGCACTTGCAAGGTATGCACGAAGCCCTGGGTTCAGTCCTCAGTACCACACACACACACACACACACACACACACACACACACACACAATGCCTGCCAGTAACCTCATTTCTCATTTAATTCCCTCTCTCACTCCCCAGCCTCCACACAACCCCATTCATAATCCATCTCTTTCCCCCAAGGATTTGGGATTCTGTGATTCAACCAGCCAGAAGGATTTGTTGAGGGCCTGTTATGTACCAAGAGGTTTGGGGGCTCCAGAGATTTCCTAAAGATGGACAGAGATCACCACTGTGCCTGCCCATGAGCTGGGACCTATGGACACAAAATGACTACCTCTGCCATGCAGAGAGGCTTTTAGATCCAGGGAATTGGGTCCTGGACACTTAACACCTGTGTCTCCCTGGACAACGTGTCTGGCCTGAGCCTCTCTTTCCCAAAAACCAAAATGAGCCCCACAGGAGAGTGGTTTGCAACGATGCCATTTACAAGCATGCTCGAGATCCCTTATATTTTATTTAGAGATGGCCCTCTGCACTCATTCACTGAATCCTTAATGCTTTCATGCTTCATTCTGTCTTCATTCAATGCTCTGGTGAGATTTTCTCTTGACTCGGGAGGTCTATCTCACTGGGTGTGGGGGCACAGGCCCAGCCCAGCACTTAGGTTAGGATGAGGCGGGACTGTAGAGAGCTCCAGGTCAGGCTGGGCTATATAGTGAGACTCTGCTGAAAAGAAAAAAAGGAAAGGAAAGGAAAAAGGAAACAAAAGAAAAGAAAAGAGAAAAGACAATAGAAGAGGAAAGAAAAGAAAAGAGAAAAGACAATAGAAAAGGAAAGAGAAGAGAAAAGGAAAGGAAAGGAGAGAAAAAAGAAAAGAAAATAGAAGAAAAGAGAAAAGGAAAGAAAGGAGGAAATGAGAGGAGAGGGGAGGGAAAGGGAGGGAAGAAGAGAAGAAAAAAGAAGAGAAGAGCAGAAAAGAGAGGAAGGAAGGAGGGAGGAAAAGAGGGAGGGAAGGAGAAAAGAAGGAAGGAAAGAAAGAAGGAAGAGGAGATCCCTCTCCATCATTGTCACACTGGGGAGCACAGACCCAAGGGACTGTCCCAGGGCAGAGGCTCATGTTCCAAAAGGCCAGCATCAGAGCACAGCACTGTGGTGTGTCTTGCAGGCTGTACCAGTCCGTCAAGCTCCTCTACATCCTTGGCATCCTGTGCACCTACGCCCTGCAGTTCTACGTCCCTGCGGAAATCATCATCCCCTCCACCGTCTCCCAGGTAGACAAGCGCTGGGCGCTGCCTGTGGACCTGTCCATCCGCCTTGCCATGGTGTGCCTGACGTGTGAGTAGAACATGCAGCACAACGTAGTCTTTTCCTACCAGGTTTCTAGAATCAACCATGTGGCAGAGGTAGTCATGACAACCAGCATTTATTAAGCACTTACTGTAGTTCTAGGACTGCTCTAAAATTTTACAAATAGTAATTCATTTAAGCCTTAAGTAGAAAGATGTATTGATGTCCAGAGAGAGGAAGTGACACTTATCAAATAATAGTCACAAGAACTGACATTAGCTGAACACTTACTGTGTGCCAGGAACTGTGCTGAGCATTTCCGGGTCCATGTTTCATAATATTTTATCCAGTCCCCATGAGTTCTCTCATTAAGTAGGACCATGCTATACCCTACTTCACAAAAGATGAAACTGAGGCAAAGAGCACTGAATAATTGACCAGTAAATTTCAGAAGTGGGATTTGAATCCAAGTCATCTAAGTCCAGAGCCAGCACTTTTGCATCCAGGACAGATATTGAAAATGGGGAGACAGTGAGTCTAATCCAGCAACAAGTACTGTCTGACCCTCACCATGGTGTATATGGGAGAAGGACCTGGCTATCCACTCCCAAGGCAATCCCAAAACAGTCAGCCATTGAAAACCCTATGAGGGTCGCTATGAGTTGGATACTGACTCGACGGCACCTAACAACAACAACAACATGGTGTATAAATGTGGGCCAGCATTAAAAATATGAATTTCAGTGACACAAAGATTATCTTGAATTATAAATATTTGAACAAATAGCAGCTGCAGGAAAAAAAAGTTCTATCTGAATTTCTTTTGCTGACTTAAAGTGGGCATTCTGAAAGACACAGTCTCAACAAATCCCTTCTCTGGGAGATTTGCCACCAGGCAGGAGACTAACCCTTACTACAGGAATGACCAGTGGCTTAAACAAACTATCTGAAATGGCCATACCTTCCATTGCCCCTTATGAAGTCGATAAATAAACCCATATCTTTAGCTAATCTGGGAGCCAACTCATCTGAAGTCTCCGAGCTCATGAAAATTCTATTATTGCTGTTTTTCTCTTGCTAGTCTCTCTATTGTCAGTTAAATTTGCAGTTCCCCACAACTGAGCCTAAGTTGGTAGAGAAAAAGGTTTTCCCCCCACAATATAAATATATACACTTAGAGAGGAGACATGTCAAATTCTGAACATGCAATCCTCAAGGAATGTGATTAGGGGCGTTAAAGGACTTTCAACTTTTACTTTCTATAACTGAATTTCTGAGAAACGTCAGGTTTGCTTTTTAAGATTTAAACAGCAAACTTTGGAAGCTCAGCTATGCCTGAGATTCTTCAGATGTCCTCTGTCGTCTCCCACAGGCATCCTGGCCGTCCTCATCCCCCGCCTGGACCTGGTCCTCTCTCTGGTGGGCTCTGTGAGCAGCAGTGCCCTGGCTCTCATCATCCCACCCCTACTGGAGATCGCCACCTACTACGCAGAGGGCATGAGCCCCCTCACCATCGCCAAGGACACCCTGATTAGCCTCCTGGGCTTTGTGGGCTTCGTGGTAGGGACCTACCAGGCCCTCGATGAGCTGATTGAGTCGAGAGACTCTCTCACCTTTTCCAACGCTACCATTTTTATTCAGTGAGAGTAGTGTGCAGTGCACTCACCAGACCCTGACTTACAATGGTAGGGATCTCTTTTACATGCACTATCTTATGTGGTTGCTTGCCCTTTCATCTGGGCCAAGGCACCATAAAACAAGCCAGGACTCACAAGCTACAAGGTCTAAGTGGTAAATTTTAAAATATTTTGTTGTGGCTTATTCTTTATTTCCATCTGTAGCTTTCCACTACATTGAGAGCTCTCCCTTGGAAGGTTCTGGATTCCACCCAATTATTTGGTAGTTTACATGGTGAATTTCACATCTCCGGTGGAACCACAGGGGGTGCCAAGAAGGAGCCACAAGGGGGCGCCAAAGTGGCAGCAGCTGGCAGAAGGAGGCGCTCTCCAGCTCAATGATTCCCTTTTTTCTGACACGTTCACAGAGCAAAGACTACAAGAAGGAACATTAATGCCAACTCAACCAGGTGTGCAGAACTCCAGCATGGACCTGGATGGGACCAAGATGACCAATGTGAGCTACAAGTCCCAAATAGAAAGGAGCCACTCAGGTTAAAGTTAAGGGCAATGAACTTTCCAAACCACTCCAGTTTTGACCCAGCTCAGAGATCCCAACAATGAATGGAAGGTATACAGGCAAATGTGCCAGACGCAGGGGCTGGTAGACACAGACATTATCTGAATAGACTTCACCTCTGAATTCTTGTCACAAATATTCTTGATTACCTCCTGTATGCCAAGCACATGCAATGTTCTTAGAGTGGACTAGAAAAATAGCCCTAAGTTCCTCTTTGCACTGGTAGCTCCTCTTATCAGGAGGTGAAATCTAGATCTCCACATCCTGAGTCTTTTCTTGTCCTTGTAACTTGTTTTGGCCAATGGGGCATCGTCATTAAAGAAGTTTGATGATGGCTTATACATGGAGACTGGTATCTCCTTCTGCTCTACAGAGCTGAGACCACCAGGTGAAAGGCCTGGCCCAACCTCCTGGAGCATAAGGGACCATGTGGATCAGAAATGAATCATCCCAGTTGAGCCCTGCCCCCAGCCCAATCAACCAGCCTGTCAACCTCTAGACACAGGAGTAAGGCCATCCTGAACTATGCTGAGCTCTAGGCTGGCTGACCCAGACCATGACTTGTGCACACCGGGGTTGAGGAGTAGCTCAGAGGTCAAGCAAGTGCCTAACATGCACAAGATTCTGGATTCCATCCCCAGCACCAAAAAGTGCAGATGATTCACAGGTTTGTGAGAAATAATAAATGCTTGTGGTTTTCATTCATATGGTGTGGGGGTTTTATGCAGCAAGTTAGCCAATATGTGATTTTTGCTAAAGGGGACATATTAGTGAATGGGAAAAGCATCAAATTCTCAAGCAGCCAATCCACTGTCCACTGGAGAAGAGTAATAGGTATTCAACTAAGTAAATACCACCATAGATCCATGGGAGGACAGGGGATGTTGGCTGCTCCCAAGTACCAAAGAAGACTCTCCGAAGATGGCTGGATTTGAGCTGAATTTTGAATAGAACATGGATGTCCCAATACCAAGTCTGGCCCTCCTGCCACTCTGTCCCACCACCTTGAATTCCAGTGCCCATTTTTATGCCTGACCTTGGCAAGCAGCCAAGGGCCAGTCAACCTTGAGATACCATCTCAACGTTCCTGGTAGTGACTGTTACTAAACGTGGGGAATGCACCCAGCTGACTGAGTAGATGTTGTTGGCAGATCTACAGCCTGGGAGATAAAAGGCAAATCTCCCCATATTCTCTGTGGTTTCTCTTGCTTCAGCCTTAGTGTTAAGAAATGTTTTCTTTTATAGCCGTCTCCTTAAACTTCTCTTTCCCATTCCTGCTCCACTATCATCTCGCTCATCCTTGCTCAGTTGAAGGCTGTCTTCCCTGTTATTCAAAAAGCTGTTCATACTTGTCCTCCAAGGGCAAGTTCCTACTGTGTAAAATGAACATGTTAATCTTATTCATTAGACCAACCTGGCTGCAGCTAAGTCTTGGAAATCAAAAATAAATTTAGCAATATTAATGTGACTTATAAAAGCAAGCTAGGGAGACATTAGCAATTGTCAGCAACAGCAGAACTACTAACTGTGAGCATTGTATTTAAGTGGTAACATTGTATTAAAGTTATTTGGTACTGTCTTTTATGTGCACACACACACATGTACATGACACCCCCCATTAAACTACTGTTTCTTTGAGAGCTTGATATTGAGTCAAGAATCACAGAAAAGTCCTTTTTCCCTCCCCCCACTGAGCACTTATTAGGTATTTTTGCAAAGGATTGTGTCATTTAATCCTTAAAATAACCATATGAGGTATGTATAGTGTTACTGTCACCATTTTCAGATGAGGAAACAGGCTCGGAAATGTAACTTGATGAAGCCCACATATACTGTCAGAGGGATCCAGGAGTCACACTTCTGTGCATCAGAGCTCCTTGCAGAATGTAAGGCCCAACACAAGCCTTTGAACAGGGTGGTCAGAGTGAGAAACAGAAAAAACATTTCTGGAGGATTACAACTGGCCCTGGTGGCACACAGCAGGAATCAACTTGCTGAAGAGGATGAGGCAGGAAAATCAAGAGCTCAAGGCCAGTCTGGGCTACACCTTTTGTCTGCAGCCATACCACTGTGGCATCCGATCCTGTCAGATCTGGGAAGCTAAGCAGGTTCTGGCCTGGTTAGTACTTGGATAGGAGGCCACCTGGGAACATCAGGTGCTGCAGGCTTAGGAGAAGGACCTGGCAACCCATTCCCTCCCCCCAAAACAATAAGCCATTGAAAACCCTGTGAATAGCAGAGAAGCACTGACAATAGTGTTTTGCCTGTTGTATGTAGGGTTGCTATGAGTCAGACACCAATTCAACTTCGCCTAACAACAACAAGAGGATTACAAATTTTTAAAAATTAGAAACCTAACAGTCTCTTTACAAATAGGAAATCAGCTATGAAGTGGGGAGCTGGGGATCTAGAGACTATAGTGAATGAGGAGCAGTGCAGGCTGCCCTTGGTATCCTGCAATACTCCCTGAGCATTAGAGTACACTCTAATTTCAATATCTGACAAAGCACATATTAAAAGCTATGACCAGATGGCAATATAAATACAAGCGCCTCAATAGCTCATGGAATCTGGTTGCGTAAGCAAAGAACAACACACTAGCTTTCCCCTATGAATGCAAAACAGAGTCAGCTTTAACCAATCCATTTCCAATGAGATCATCTAAGATCAGGGGGGAAAAACTGGTCTTTGATGGATTCTGAGAAAAATTACTAATAGATTAATAGATTGATTTTGTGAGACATTCCAAATTTTCAAAAAAGACTCTTCACGTTATAAAAAAACAAGTAACTTGCCAGATGCGGTGGGGCATGTCTCATCCCTGCAACTCAGGAGGTGGAGGAAGGAGGATCGCAAGTTCAAGGCCAGAGGCAGCCTGCGTAATTTAGTTAGACCTGGACTCAAAAATAAAAATTAAAAAATGGACTGGTGGTGCAGTTCGGTGGCAGAGCACTCACAAAGTATCTGTGAGGTCCTGGGTTCCCCAGCCCTTCCCCAGTACTGCAAAAAATAAAATAAAAAATAACATTACTAGTAACCTTCCTTCACATAGCCAGAGAAGGAAGAAGAAGGTTATCTCAGATCAGCCTCCCAGTTAAGAGTGAAATCCTAAAAGCAGTTTCAGCAAAGTGTGAAACTGCAAAAGGATATTTGATGACACTATGCTTGTTGTTGTTAGGTGCTGTCAAATCAGGTCTGACTCATAGTGACCCCATATACAACAGACGAGACACTCCCCAACTCTATGCCAGGCAAACGATCTTTTTTATGTTTAAACCCATTGTTGCAGACACTGTGTCAATCTATCTAGTTATGGGTCTGTCTGTCTTTCTTTTTTTTTTTTTTTTTTTTTTTTGCTGACCTGCCACTCTCCCAAATGACACTATGCTATCAACACTAAAATAAAATAAAACAAAATAAGGTAAAAAGATTAGAGAGAAAGAAGAAATGTTATTTGCAGTATGAACACCTGGAAAGCTCTAGAAAATCAAATCAACTGTATGCTGTATGATACAGAAGGAATCAAGAAGTAGACAATAGCAAAACAAAATCTGCAAGATCCTTCCCTTTCCTATGTACGAATCATCATCCTACAACTCCTGCCTGCTTGCTTTAACTATTTGAACACTGAATGTGTTGGCTGAGAAGGAAATTACACACACCATTTACAATTCTCCCAACTCCACTCACCCTTGCTCCCCACCCCCAGTGGAGCATGCAAGTCCCAGATGGCTGTCCCGCTCCCATTGTCCCTGCAAGGGGAGTGCCCTTTTCTCCCTGGGACCTGTAAGTAATAGAAGCTGCTTCTGCTACTTCATGTGATTTGTTGAGCTGCCTCTGTGACTCTCTGAACCTAACTGCTCTCCCTGTCAATGCTTTCCTACAGAGTGGCCAGCCTGGACTGTGGCCACCCTCCAGAGACACCGCAAGGCCAAATTAGAAGGAAGTCATAACAAGAACCTTTCAAATAAAATGACCATTTAACAAATGGTGCTGGGAAAATTAGCCATGTGGAAAAGGGCTTAACAACAATAACAACACTTACTGGATGTCTACTCGATGCCTAGCACACTTCATGTTTTAAGTTCATAATAAGTTGCCAAAGTGTTTTCTGAAGCAGCTGTACTGTTTTGCATTCCCTTCACAGCAATTTTCAAGAGTTCCAGTTGTTTTCATGTATAGACTTTCTATGTGCCCTGCATTGCTTAGTAAAACCCTTACTATTGGATATTTCCAGTTTTTCCATTTTATAGACAATACTTTAATAAGCAGTTTTACTGAATACTATTCAGCCTCTAAAGGGAAGGACTGCCTGCAGCCGTAGCACTGTGGTATCTGATCCCATCAGGTCTCAGAAGCTAAGCAGGGTCAGGCCTGGTTAGTACTTGGATGGGAGACCGCCTGGGAACCCCAGGTGCTGTAGGCTTGGGAGAAGAACCAGGCAACCCACTCCCAAAAATCAATATGCCATTGAAAACCCTATGAATAGCAGAGAAGTACTGACAATAGTGTTTCACCTGCTGTACATGGTGTCACTATGAGCTGGACACAGACTTGACAGCACCTAACAACAACAACAACAAAGGGAAGGATATTCTGAGACAGGCTACCACATGGATGAACCTTGGGGACATTATGCCAAGTGAAAGAAGCCAGTCATAAAAAGACCAACCTATGTGATTCCCTGGGCTGAGATTTAGCTCAGTTGGTAGAGCGCTGCTCTGCAGTCTCCAAGGTCCCGAGTTCAATTCCCAGCACTGCAAAAATGGGAGAAGGATGTGGCAATCCACTGCCGAGGCAATCTCGAAACAGTCATTGAAAACCCTATGAGGTTCACTATGAGTCGAACACGACTCAACAGCACCTAACAACAACATGTGATTCCCTTTTCCTGAGGTCCTTAGAGTAAGCAGATTCATAAAGACAGAAAGTGGAACAATCATTTCCATGATCAGGGGAGAGGACAATGGAAGGTAGTTGTCTGATGAGTATGGAGTTTCATCTTTGCAGGTGAAAAGAATTCAGGAGATTGGCTACACAGCAATGTAGATGTATAGTTAACATTCCTGAACTGCGCTCTTGGGTAAGACAATCAAAACGACTGAGATGGTAATTTTGTCATGTGTCTTTTACCACAATTTTTTTCCAGAAGTGGAATTATCACATAACACTGGTGGCAGTAGCTATGGGATGTAGGCCAGTGCTCACATGTGCAGGAGCTACCATTAGCTCTGAATGGTGGTGATTTTCATAGTCTTCTTTTGGCATCTAAAGTTCCACTTTTCTTTATTGTAAAATAAACATAGCATTCAAAATACTCTATCACTGCACTGTTTACTGTTTATTTGTTTATAGCCTGTCTTCCTCCTTCCTACTGAAGTGCACACTCCTTAAAAAAGGGACCACATTGTCTTGTCCATTGCTCAGTTTGCAATGCCAGCCACAGTGTCAGCATCCGCTGTTTTTGTTGTTGTTGTTATGTGCCATCAAGTCAGATCTGACTCATAGTGACCCTAAGTACAGCAGAACAAAACACTACCCAGCACTGTGTCATGCACATGATTTTTTTATGTTTGACCTCATTATTGCAGCCACTACATTTCTTCTCATTGTGGGTTGTGCCATATCAGCAAAAGGAGGTCCCAGGGGCTTTACACCATTTCTGTCATTAAGGTCAACTCTATTTTGAGGAGTCAACTCTTCCCCAGTCATTTCTTGAAAGCCTTCCAGCCTGGGGGGCTCATTTTCTGACACTATATTTGACAGTGCTTCTCTGCTATTTATAAGGTTTTTAATGGCTAATTGTTTCAGCAGTGGGCTGCTGAGTCCTTCTCCCTAGTCTGTCATAGTCTAGAAACTCAGCTGAAACCTGTCCACCATGGGTGGCCCTGCTGGTTTCTGAAATACCAGTGGCATAGCTTTCAGCATCACAGCAACACACAAGCCCCCACAGCATGGCAAGTTGACAGACACATGAGGTGGCATCCGCTAGACTCATCTTAAAGCAATGAACAAATGCAGCAAGGGAGGGGATTATTTTCAACCTTAGGCCATCAGGAAGAGAGAGAGATTTCATTGGATACTTGGAGGAACGGAGAGGCTCAGAGTGTTGCTCCTGTGGGAGTACCAAGAGTTGACGGGGTGGGGAGCACTCTGGCTCCTTGTAATCTCCATGAAAGCAGAAGGTATAGCTCAATTGTTGTTAGGTGCTGTCGAGTCATGTTCGACTCATAGCGACCCTCATACAGTTTTCAATGGCTGATTGTTTCGGGATTGCCTTAAGAATGGACTGCTACATCTTTCTCCCACTTTTGTGGTGCTGGGAATAGAACCCAGGACCTCAGAGACTGTAGGGCAGTGCACTACCAGCTAAGCTAAATCCCAGCCCACATAGCTCAGTAGTAGAGGCTTTAACTGCATAATCCTCATAAACAGCCCCTCCAGACCACGCCAAATAAACATGCAGGATGCGGTGTAAGCTTGCTCTCCAAAGGCAGCTTTGGGACAAGATTTCATTGATGCCCATCTCATCCTTCC
>VMDO01000008.1:149244-300098 GCA_007922755.1 Pedetes capensis
CCGCCCCGTCTCTCTGGTGTGACCATGTAGTTTACCATCCAAACTAAGACACTTCTGATGGCGGAAGGAGCCACTATTAATAATTGTGCCAGGGCAACAGGCACTAACCCAGAAAACCCCAGGCGATTCAGACACATACCCTCTCTACCTCCCCCCGGCCCTTTGTGCACTCCAAGCCAGCCACATGTCTCATTACCATTTCCAAAATATCCGCAAGCATTTCCCTACCTTAGGATCTTTGATCTTATTGTCCAGCTGCTTAAAGTTTCCTACCCAAGACATAAATGTAGCATGCAGGCTCACCTCAGTCAGCCCTTGATCCAAATGCTACCTTCTCAGGTCCTCTCCAGCCACCTGTGTTAGACAGTTTTCCCTCACTGTGACAAAATGCCTGAGGCAATCAACTTAAAAGAAGGAAAAGGGTGTGATCCCTAGCACTGCAGTAAAATAAAATGAAATGAAATAAGATAAAGGGAAGAAAGAGTTGTTTTAGCTCACAGCTTCAGAGGTTCCAGGCCATGGTTGCTTGGCCCTGTCATTTGGGGCCTGTGGTGAATCGGAATATCATGACAGGAACATACCAGAGTTAAGTTGCTCAAGTCATGGTTGCTAGGAAGCAGAGAGAGAGGAGGAGGGACTTAGGTCCCAATATCCCCCTTCCAGGGCACACCCCCAGCCACCTCACTTCATTCCATTAGGCCCCACGTCTTCAAGGTTCCATCAACTGCCAATAGTGCCATCAGCGAGGGACCAAGCCTTTAACACAGGAGTCTTTGGGGATACTTCAGATCCAAACTGACAGAGAAAATCTCACAGGGAGAGGGTTCACAGACACGAGAGAAGGCACTCCAGCCTATAGCACAGCATGTTTATTTGTGGGGCAGGGAAAGAGGTGGGAGGGGATTGGAAAGGGAGGCATCGGCAGCAGTAAGGGAGCAGAGAGGAAGAAGGATGGTTCCTGCTGCCATGGGGCTGGGGGTTACATAGGGCTGGGGGGGACTGGCTGAGGAACAGGGTGAGGGACTTCTGAGAGGGGACATTCTTCTGGGCCATTGGCAAACATAAAATTCTGACCTTAGGGATCAGCTTACTGTAAGAAGTTCCAGCCACCTTTGGATACTGTTTGGCTTTGGGGTCTTCTATGGCCCTTTGACAAACCATGACCCCTATGCCAGAATGCACCCATTCCCCTTTCCCATGTTATTTTTCTCTCCAATATTTATTTCCAACCAACATCTTCTTGGCCTGCAGCCGTAGCACTGTGGCATCTGATCCCATCAGATCTCGGAAGCTGAGCAGGGTCGGGCCTGGTTAGTACTTGGATGGGAGACCCCCTGGGAACCCCAGGTGCCGTAGGCTTGGGAGAAAAACCCAGCAACCCACTCCTAAAAACCCGTCTGCACTTGAAAGCCCTATGAATAGCAGAGAAACACTAACAATAATGTTTTGCCTGTTGTATATAGAGTTGCTGAGTCAGAAGCCAACTTGACAGCACCTAACAACAACAACATCTTCTTAACATATTGAAGGGTTCATTTACTGTCTGTCTCCACCCACTCCAACGACACTGCAAGCTCCATGTAAAGAGACTGTTGAAGATTTTCCATGTTGGTGAATTCCCAGCATAGAAAGCAGTTGTTAGCATATAGTAGATGCTCAATAAATGTTTGGGGGACAAAAGATTTTTTAAAGTTGACTCACACGCCTCCTGTGCGGAAAGTCTGAGCAGGTGGCATTTGAGTTGGCCTTGACAAGCCACTCCTGGCCTCTCCCCCAAGAAGGTGGCACTAGACAAGGCTCTACGGAGCCCACCCTGAGTGATAGGGTTCTGCAGCAGCTCATTGGCCAGGCAGCGTCCATTGTGAGGTAGCGGCGGCTCCCTCCATGCCAGAGACAGCAAGCGCTGAGCTTGGGCCCACATCCAGGCCCAGAACCTCCAGTCTGATGCTACTTTCCTCCCCCAGTCACACCGTTCACTTTTTCTATAGCAGTGAGGGCCGAGCTGGGAGAGGCTGGAAGCCCAGGCCAGCCCTGCCAGGTGTCCCAGCCGTTGTGAGGGGGACCTGGGATCATCCTGAGCTGAGACTCGTAAGTGACCCAAGAACCAGGGGAGGCATTCTCACCACCACGGCTCCCTGGCTCACATACTTCAGACCTCAGCTAGGCCCAGGTGCCCTCAGGAGGCAGGAGCCAGCACCTCAGGCCGGCAGCCATGGCTTCTCCAGAGAACATTCTGCCAGAGGCCCGCTCTAGACTGTTCTAGAGTCTAGAGCTCCTCAGCCACCTACCCATCATGCCGAAGACAGCGCTACTTGGGAAGAGCTATACACCAAAGCTGAACTTGGATGACAGGGTTAAGGCCGCCTCGGAGAACAGCAGCACCACAGAGAACATCCCTCCTGCCGGGGACACTGCGGAGCTGTCGTAAGTGGCCACCCCTCCCCTCCAGGCCCCAGCGTGAGCAATGCTGCCTTCACACTCTGGAGGCTGAGGAGGAGGATCGCAAGTTTGAGGCTGGCTTGGACTACATAGTGAGAACTTGTCGAGAGAGAAAAAGAGAGAGAGAGAGAAGAGGAAAGGAAAGGAAAGGAGGAGAGAGGGAAGGAAGGAGGAAGGAAGGAAGGAAGGAAGGAAGGAAGGAAGGAAGGAAGGAAGGAAAGAAAAGGAGGAAAACTTCAGAGCCTGAGAAGGCTGGCCCCTGTGCCTCTGGGGATTTCCCCTGTTACCCATTTTTTTTGCAAAGAAGCCAGGCAGAGCAGCCATCCCCAGTGTGAGCTGCTTGGTTCTAGGAACACTTTACTCTCATAAGCTGGATGCTGTTCTTTCTTCCCTTTCTTTCTTCCACAGTCTCAAGCTTCTTGCCTCACACACGTGTCACACTTCTCTCTCTCTCTCTCTCTCTCTCTCTCTCTCTCTCTCTCTCTCTCCACCCTCCCCCACAGATCTTCCAGTGAACAAAAGATCACCTACTAACTCCATGTCCTTTTACTGACCCAAACTCAGACCCGTGGAACCTTTTCTCTAGGACTTTATTGCCAAACTATTATCTAGTAAACAGATCAGATAATAGCCATGAGCTATAATGACATTGTAGTGACAACATACAATGTTAATTAGGCTACCAGGAAATGTCCTTTCTCATGTCCTTTTGGGGAAAATTAGATGGCAATGTCTGTTGTTTTGTTCTTACCTTTGAAAGTGCACACGTGCACACACACACACACACACACACACACACACACACACACACTGGACAGCAGTAGCTATCTCTGGGGAAGAGAATTGGAAGACCAAGAGAGATGAGAGAGAGACTTATATTCATAAGGTTTCTTGGTTGTGCTTTGATTTAACTTTTGAATTTCTTTCATAAGTATGTAACCAAGTCTATCCTTTAAACAATAATGCCCCCTCTAGAAAGTTTTTTAATGAGATCATAGCACACGTATTTGTCATACTCTTTATCTAAGCAATAACTACAGTATTGAAAGTTTGGAAATAATGTGAATGGTTAAATTGTGGTGCAAACATACAGTAGAATACAATACAGCCATGACAAGTGATGGAGAAAATCTATAGAAAAATGTGTTGCATGTATTATTCACAGAGATAATTCAGGATCCACCACATTTGGCAGTCCTCCTTGTGTAAAATGCCGTGCACTTACAAGCAAACAGGAGTCCCCAGAGCAATGTTCATCATAAAGTGTGATTACTTTCAATAGTGGTGATGTATTATTTTTCAAGGAAAAGATATACAGCTTACAGTTTTTTTAAATGTCACAGGGGAGCTTTCAGCCTACATTTATTCTCCAAAACCCCAATGTGTAATGCTGTTAGCTAAAGCTGGGATTTAGCTCAGTTGGTAGAGCGCTGCTCTGTAGTCTCTGAGGTCCCGAGTTCGATTCCCAGAACCACAAAAATGGGAGAAGGACATGGCAACCCACTCCCAAGGCAATCCCGAAACAGTCAGCCACTGAAAACCCTATGAGGGTCGCTATGAGTCGGACACAACTCAAGGGCACCTAACAACAACAAAGCTAACGGCTGGGTGTGTTGGCTCCTGTCTTTAATCCTAGCGACTCAGGAGGCCGAGGTCCAACGCCAGAGGTAGCCTGCATAATTTAGCAAGACCCTGACTCAAAATAAAAAAATAAAAGTGACTCGAGATGCAGCCCAGTGGTAGAGCATTCACAAAATATTTATGAGGCCCTGGGTTCAGCCTCCCAGTACTACAATAAAACAAAACAAAACAAAACAAAAAAACGCCTAGTACCAATGAATATTCTACAAAATGAGGCAATTATTACTAACTTTTTCATTGTCTATCCAAATGCTAGACATGTAGTAGTTCTCCATAAATATTATTTGAGTGAAGAAATCACTGGATGAATTAATGAACCAGCTGGTACTAGGGAGTTCCCCAGAATGGTAACATTTTTGTTTACGTTTTCTTAGAGCCTGGTTCATGTTAAGTGTTTGTTGAGCCACCTGAATGAGCACTGGTCCTGGACCAGAAGAACCTAGGGGTACACAGAGTTGGCTCACCTGGCTGGTCCCCTTTCCAGCACACAGCTGGAAGAGCGGGGCCGAGGCTGGGTTGGGCCACCTTCCCTTCCCCTTATGCATCCTCCTGTCCCCCCATTTTCCCCACCACAGGTTGACACAGACCTTGATCCACTTGCTGAAGAGCAACATTGGCACAGGGCTCCTGGGGCTTCCACTGGCCATGAAAAACGCTGGCTTATTGGTGAGAGGCATCTGTGGGCTGGGACTTAGGTTTGCCCATGGCAGGAGGGGGCAGGTCTCAAAGGCAATTTGTCAACAGGACACATGCTTGTCAGTCCCTGGAGCCAACCTGAGCATCCCTGTTGTTGTTAGGTGCCCTCAAGTCAAGTCGGACTCATAGCAACCCTATGTACAACAGAAAAAAAAACCCTCACCGATTCTGTGCCTGTCAATCTTGGACAACCTCAATCTTTCTCCATTTACCGTGAAGTTGCATACTGACCTACTTGCAAGGATTTTTGTTTTGTTGATGTTGAAATGCAGTCCACACTGAAAGCTATGTTCTTTGATCTTCATCAGTAAATGTTTCAAATCCTCTTCACTTTCTGCAAGCAGGGTTGTGTCACTTGCATAACGCAGGTTGTTAATGAGTCTTCCTCCAAATATACTTTGGAGAATGATACTTTGTTCTTCTTCATAAAGTCCAGCTTCTTAGATTATTTGCTCAGCATTGAGATAGAAAAGGTATGGTGAAAGGATACAGCCCTGATGCACACTTTTCTCAACTTTAAACCAGGCAGTGTTTCCTTGTTCTGTTCGAACAATTGCCTCCCGGTCCATGTACAGACTCCTCATGGGTACAATTAAGTGTTCTCGTATTCCCATTTTTTGAAGTGTTATCCATAATTTATTGTGATCCACACAGTCAAATGCCTTTGCATAGTCAATAAAACATAGATGGACATCTTTCTGGTATTCTCTGCTTTCAGCTAATATCCATCTGATATCAGCAATGATGTCCCTGGTTCCACGCCCTCTTCTGAATCTGGCTTGATTTTCCGACAGTTTCCTGCTTATATACTGCTCTAGTCACTTTTGAATGATCTTTAGCAAAATTTTACTTGCGTGTGATAATAATGATATTGTCCGATAATTTACACATTTGGTTGGATCCCCTTTCTTGGGAATAGACACAAATATGGATCTCTTCCAGTCAATTGCCTAAGTAGCTATTTTCCAAATCTCTTGGCATAAACAAGTGAGCACCTCCAGTGCTGCATCTGTTTACTGAAACATCTTTATTTGGTATTCCATCAATTCCTGGAGGCTTGTGTTTCACCAGTTCCTTCAAGGGGGCTTCCACTTACACATCAAGCTCTGCCCCACTCTCACAGACCCTCTGCCACTGTCCTCCAAAGTCCCCAGGACCATATAACCAGCCCCACTCATTCACACTGGCAGCCTGGTCCCTACAGGAATTTTGTGACACCTGTATGTGAAACCCCTGTGGCATGTGGCAGTGAGCATCAGGATGCCTCCACCATACCCACAGACCTGTGCCAGACTGCTGTCTCTTGGCATGTGCTGGTCCCCAAGCCCCTGGTTCTGCCCTTTGAAACTGGTCTCCTCTCTAAAACTGAACTGTTTCCTCTATTAATGCTGCCCTCACTTTGCATTTTCCTACAATTTATATCTGCCTCACCTGGAATTCTTAGAGCATTTGCAAAGAGGAGAGAGATTTATTTTTCAATAGCCCTGTTTTCCACTGTCTCTCAGGGAAATAACTGCCTGATTTCCCTTCATATACAGTCCCTGCCTCTAAGACAGGCACTCAGGAAGAGCCCCCACTAATATCTATGGGACTGAGTTGCTACCAAAGGGTACGTCCCTTTAGTTGCAGTGAGGTTTTTCTTCTCTCTAGACTTGGTAAGTGGCCCCATGTCTAAAGAAAGCACAGCAAGACCCTTGCTTCCCAGGACATGACTTCTGATCTGCTGTCGCCCAATCCAGAGGCAGTCACTCCCCTTTGGAGTTGTCTGGGTTCTCAGTTGGGATCTGCTTTTGCTTGCACCAGCATCCTGGCCAGCAGGCTGTGGGCTTCTCAGGCTAACTTTGCACGCTTCCCTGGCTGCTTCCTGCCAGTCGCTGGATGGCTTCTTTACCCTCCCTCTTCCCCCAGAACCTCCAACCTCCATCCCCCAGAGAGTATCTACTGAGTACCTACTATGTGCATGCTTAAGCCCTGGGAATATAGAGTAAACATTCCAATGGAGTCTTAGGGTGTCCTTGGTCCCTTGGCTTCTCTGTGACAGATAATGTCACCTCAGGGCACATCTATAAAGGCACAAGTGTCCAGAAGAAAGAAGGTGAGAGATCCCTCTTTAAGCCCTTCTGATCTCTTCTGGAAGATGATGGTTCATAAGCCACCTTGCTTTTCAAAAGGATTGGTGAATTAGATGTACTAGGGCAGTAATTCCCAACTGGGGGTACTTTTGTGTGTTAACCCATCCACCCTCCAAAAAACCATTTGCAGTGTCTAGAGACAGCTGTGGTTGTCACAACCTGACAAAAGGTCACTTGAGACCTACTAGGTAGAGGCTCAGGGATGCTGCTTAACAATCTACCATGCACAGGATAGCCCTTTACTCCCCAAAATGTCAACTGGGCCCCTGTTGATAAACTATACTAAAGGAAGTCATAAAAGGTCTCAGTCTTTGGGGATCTTAGGGGAGCTGAGGGTGAAGGTGTATAAAGGAGTTAAATTCACCTTGAGGGGCTTTAGAAGACTAGAACTGCAGCAGATAAGCAATGGCGTGGGCTGCAGGGAAAATAGTGAGCTCTCTGTCACTGGAAGAATTCTAGCAGAGCTTGGGCAGCCTCCTGGCAGCAATGCTAAGAAGGTCATTAATCATAGCATCTGGGGGCCGGAGGACATTCAGGCAGAGCCTCTCACCCAGAGAGAGCATTATTCAGCCAGGAGCCCCAGTGCCCAGACTGTGAGGGCCAGGGTGTGGACCTGACGGGTTTATGGCTCACCACTGCCTCTGCTCTCCCCCCAGCTGGGGCCTGTCAGCCTGCTGGCCATTGGGATCCTCCTGGTGCACTGCATGGTCATCCTGCTGAAGTGTGCCCACCACCTCACCCAGAGGTCAGTGTCTGCTTCTCTCACCCCTGCCAGGCCCCATCCCAGGGAGTGTTGACTTTCCTTTGACAGGGACCCCATCACTGAGCCCCATCTCCAGGCCACCAACATTGCTGCGCTGTTTCCTATACAGGTCCCCGAGGGGGTGGGAAAGAATCCCAAGTAGAGACTTGAGGGGCAAAACCTCAGCTCTGCTGCTGGCGAGCTGGAAGACGTCAGGCTCCTGCCGCCCTGGAGCCTAGGGCTTCTTCCCTGGAAGCATCAACAGTGGCAAGCGGTGCCAAGGCACCCTGGGAGGTTGTCAGACATTCTTCTTTCCCTGTCCTGTCCCCACCTCCATCCTCTCCAAACCCTATCACAAACCCCTCGTCAGGGTCATTTGGTCACTGGTGGCACAGCAGGCAGGTACAGCTCCAGGGAGGTACAGTTTGCGGTGGCCGCCTGGCCTGACGACTTCCCCTAGTTGGGTCTTCCACTCAGGTTAAGCCAGGTCCTTGGCTTTATCACAGAAAAGAATTTCAGGATGAGTCAGCAAGAGTGAAGCAAGGTTGTAGAGTTTATTAAGTCCACATTTTAGAATACATGTGGGCATTCAGAAGGAAGTAGGCATCCAAGGCACTGACCTGGGCTTCCCAGGAAAGCAAAAAAAAAAAAAAAAAAAAAAAAAAACACCCCTGGAAAAGGGTTCTCTCCAGTTTTCTTTAACCTAGGGTGTGCCCCAAATGATGTCAGCCCTGGGCACCCAGCGTGATATGAGCCTCAAGCACCTAGAAAGGCTCCTGTCATGGGCTAGGGAAGGGCCAGTAAGATCAAAAGGAAAGGTTCCACTATTTAGGTTTAAGAAAAAAGTCAGGAAGGAGTTCCCTAGGCATGTCTCAAAGCAGCACAGAATTGCAGAAGGGAAAACAAGGTCAAACATGAAGGTTACCCCCAAGCACGGCTTATTACTATTTTACCACTTTCATTATTTAAAATGTCTCTCCAAAAATAATGTCTCTGTGCAGGCGGTCCTCACAGCAGTTTTTGGTGGTTGTGTCAAAGTTCTTGACTCTCAGCTGGCGAGGCTCAAGCATATTCTGGAGTGAAAACTCCTTCCCTTTCCATGTCCTCCAAATTTGTCTATCCTTCTATCTTGCCTCTATTTATTACAGGCAAGCCCCTTTAAGGGCAGGTTAATAAAAGTAAAAAATAAACATAGCAATGAAATGAGTAGTTTCAGTGACATCATTAAAAGCACAGGAAGCAGGGCACAGGGGGCTGAGATTTAGCTCAGTTGGTAGAGCGCTCCTCTGCAGGCTCTGAGGTCCTGAGTTTAATTCCCAGCACCACAAAAATGGGAGAAGGATGTGGCAATCCACTCCTGAGGAAATCCCTAGACAATCAGCTCTTGAAAACCCTACGAGGGTCGCTATGAGTCGGACAGGACTGGAAGGCACCTAACAACAACAACAAGCAGGGCACACAAGTGTAATCTCAGTGACTAGGGAGGCAAAGGCAAGAGGATCTCAGGTTCAAGGCAGAGACAATGGCACAGTGTAGTGAGACCCAGCCCAAAATAAAAAGTGAAAAGGGGCTGAGGATGCCGCTCAGTGGTGGAGCACTTGCCTAGCATGTGCGAGGCTTTGGGTTCAACTTCTCAGTACTACAAAAAGAAAAAGAAAAGGAAAGAAAGAAAAGAAAAGCACATATATAACACTCAAGGTTTATGTATTTAAGACCTCAATGCAAACACAATCTCAGAGAGAAAAGACAAATGTAATGAAAGCCAATAAAGCTGAGGTTTGCAGGGCTCAGCCACGCCCACATTTTGATCCAAATACATCTTCATAAGTACACAGTCTTCATAAGTTGCAGCACGAATATTAAATAAAACTCCTCATAAAGCCACATCAGCATAGCCCAGATAGGTGGACCTGCAGTGTGTTCTAGTCACACCTAACTTGCTGAGCACTTTGCAACTCACTGATCACGGGAAAACATTTGCTTGTTCAGCAGTTACATTAATTGTGCAATTTCGCTGCGCCATGTTATCATGCCGAGGCCTTTGCAACCCTTCTTTACTCCTTCCAGTAAACCTCTATGGTAAGCGCTATCTGTACTCCCATTTGACCGATGAGTACATTGTGGTTTAAATGTCTTGCCCAGGGTCACACAGCTAGGAAGTAGAAGAGCCGGTATTGGAAGACCTGTCTGAGTCCATTCCTAACCATTTTGCTAATCTTCCGCTTCCCTCAAGCCCACTGGGAGTCATTACACCTCCAGACAGGCTCTAACACATGGACATCCCTAACAGCCTGACTCTGCTTTTTTGCTGATAACGTCTCTTTCATTTTTCTCTGACATAGAGGTTTCACCATCGTGGCTGACTAAAGCCGTCAGAGAAGTTTTAGGGAGCTTCCACAGATTGTATTTTTGTATTTTTGTTTTTGGGGGGTTGATGGAGAGGATATTGTTGTTTTGCAGTGCTGGGGATCAAACCCAGGGCCTGTCACATACTAGGCAAGAGCTCTACCACTGATGTACATCCTCAGCCTAGTGCTTTTGTTTTTTAAGCCAATGTTTTAAAACCTGGAAATTTCATATTTAAGAAAAAACAAAAATGAAAGCAAACAAAAAATCCTCTTCCTTCTTGTCAGTGACACAGTCTGGCACCTCTGGGTTTCATTCCTTCCTGTTCTTTTGGAGCCAAGTCTCCTTTTTGAACTGGATCCTCTGGTTTGCCACTGTCTGTCCGACTCGCTATTCTCCTATGCCCCCAGCTTCTGAATCACGAATCACACCATATTCCTCATACCTGTCTGATGCCCATAGCTTCTGAATTTGCAGGCCACAGACTCCTGTTTGCCAGTCCTATGCAATGTCATTCCATCTACATTGCAAATGCCAGGTACAGTGAGCAAAAAATAGACACAGAAGAACTAGGCCTTCCTCCCATGCACCTCCACATCCACCTCTCACCATCTCCTCTCCCAAACCTAGATGGCCCGCAAAAAACCTGACAGCCAGAATTCTAAAGAGATTTCCTCAAAGGCTTCAGCCGTTTGAGGGGAGGTTGGGATGTGAAGCCTGGGTTTCTAACAAGTCTGGGGCCTTTTTTGCCCCAGCAGCCCTGCAGTTAACACCGGGCATCTGTAAGCTCCATAACCTGCTGCTGCGCCCACCTGCTCCCACCCAGGACCAGGAAGGTCCTACAGCAGGGACACCCCACCCTGAGGTAGGACGAGGAATAAGAGAAGAGGGAGCTGGGTCTCATCCAAGAGAAGTGCTGGGCAGGATTCCAAAGCATCAGCTTGACATGGGACCTGGTCTCAAATGTTCTCCCATGCTAGGCAATGGAAAGGATGAATGTCAATCCAGACCCCTCTGACTGGCCATACCCACTCTGCCTCTGCCCCACCTCCTCCCTCCACCATATCCCCTCTTCCCTGCTTTGCAGACCTAAATCAATGTCCAGCTACTGTTTATTCACAAAGGAAAAATCTAAAGAGGTCCCCTTAAGTGATTGTGCTTAAAAACATTACTGCAATCCCAGCAACTCAGGATGTGGAGGCAGGAGGATTGTGAGGTTTGAGGCCAGAGACAGCCTGTATAACTTAGCGAGACCTTGTCTCAACATAAAAACATAAAAAAGGAGCTGGACGTGCAGCCCCCTAGTATTGCAAAAAAAAAAAAAAACAACAACAACAAAAAAAAACATAATTGCAAAAACAGAAAACTAACAAATTCCTGAAAGTTGTATAAAGTATACAAATACTAGGAAATTAACTGGACGCTCCATACTACACAGAAATACATAATAATTACTCACTTCAAGAGTAAATTATATGTTTAACAAAAGTGTTTTAAGTCTACATTGTCCTTTCCCCCAGACTGCAAAAGACTTTCATGAACTATGGAGAAGCCATGATGTACAGCCTGAAAACCTGCCCAAACCCCTGGCTGAGGACACACTCTGTGTGGGGAAGGTAGTAGTCATAGATGTAGAAGTCATAGTGACAATAGCACAGTCATAAGAATCTTTACCTGTCCTGCCTTTACATTGCTTGCACAAGTTTTAAATGAATATGTGCATTGTGGAAACTATCAAACAATATGGGGAGACCCCTATGATGTCCCCATGTCCCCATTCCCACACCTGCTTTACTCAAGAGGTAGTCATTGATAGTAAATATTCCTTTAAAATTTTTCTCTCTCTACCTATACATCAATGTGTGTGTGTGTATGTGTGTGTGTGTGTGTGTGTGTGTGTGACAGAGAGTGAGAGAGAGAGAGAGAGAGAGAGAGAGAGGAAGAGAGAGAGAGGGAGAATGGAAAGATAGAAAGATAGAATTTACTTTGTATTTTTTTGTACATAGAATCATTTGTAGAAACTTGCTTTTTCATCTGACAATATGTTCTTATTGTTTGACTATGAAATGCTCCCCCCAAAGGCTCACATACTTCAGGCTTGGTTACCAGCTAACGAACTTTAGGGAAATGATAGGATCTTGAGGGTTCTGACCTAATCAATGGATTAATCTCTTGATGGATTCATAATATGACAGCTCTATTGGGAGGTGATGAAAGTGGGAGATGGGGCCTAGCTGGAGGAAGTAAGTCACTGGGAGTGTGTCCTTGAGGGGCTATGTCATGCTCTTGCCCCTTGCTGTGCTCCTCTCTCTGCTTCCTGTCCACCATGAGGTGAGCAGCCTCTGCCACATGCACCTGCTTCTATGATGTTCTGCCAAAGGCATGGGGCCAAGTAATCATGGATCAAACTCTCTCAAAGTGAGCCAAAATAAATCTCTCCTCCCTTAAGTTGTTTCTGTCAGGTATTTTGACACCTCTCTCTCTCTCTCTCTCTCTCTCTCTCTCTCTCTCTCTCTCTCTCTCTTTCTCTCTCTTTCTCTCTCAATGTTTGGACATGCAGATCTGCCTCATTATTTTTTAAGGCTCACAATGTTCCCCACAGTGGAAGTATACCACAGGACGGCAGGAATAAAAGTGCAGTGTCACTCTGCTGACCTTCCTGTCAAAAGTTTTTACTCAAATCTAATCATGAGCAAACAACCAACCATACTAATCCACTGACAGGGTGGGGGACATTCTATAAGACAATTGGCCTGAACTCATCAAAAAATCCAATGTCATGAAAAACAAAAACAGATGGATCTATATGCAGCTATTCTACATGAGAAAAAGAGACCCAGCCAAATCCAATATGTAAACCCAGAAAAATACAGAATAAAAAATAAATTAAAAAAAAACACCTTGTGCCACATGCCATGACATACACCTGTAATCCCTGTGACTCAGAAATCTGAGGTAAAAGGATCATGAGTTCGAGGCCAGAGGCAGCCTGTGCAACTGAATGACACCCCGTTTCAAAATAAAAAATAAAAAAGGGATTGGGAGTGCAGCTCAGTAGCAGACCACTTGCCTAATAAGTATGAGGCCCTTTGTTCAGCCCCCCAGTACTGGGGAAAAAATTTTAAAAGTATATGGATGCTAATTATACTATTATATCAACTTTTTCTGAGGGTTTAAATTTTTCAAAATAAGAAAAATATATGCCAAAAAATTTAATCAACAGAAATAATTGTTTCAAAAAATAAAAACATTGAAAAAAGATAACTTTAATGTTTTTCTCCTTGTCTGCCTCTTTTCTTTCACAGGTATACAGTCAGCTTCTTACTAATCATCACCCAGCTGGGATTCTGCAGTGTTTATTTTATGTTTATGGCAGACAATTTACAACAGGTAAAGGGATCTCTCCTGGACAGAGTGGGAAGAAAGCAGATCCCCTGCTGCTAGGGCTGCAGGGCTTCATTTCTGCTCCCTGATTAGATAACAATTTGGAGTTCACTTAGTTCTGGGAATCACATTCTAAAAGAACAATAGTGAAGCCAAAGCAACGTAATTTTTAGCCTGAAAAGCACTAGTGAAATTTGCTCTTGGTATCGCCAGTCATCATGAAGAAGCTAACAAGCCGTGAACTTCCCCTCATTGCATTCTTAATGCACGTTACAAGTTGGTCAGAGCATTCTTTCTTGCCTTTGCTGTTTTTGCATACCCAAACAGCCAGGAAGAACTATGACAAGTATTGTAAATATACTATTCCAGCAGATATGTTTTGCTCAATAGTTAGAGCTTTCCAACTTTTAGGGTTATCTAAGCATGTTTGTGTAATAATCTCTCTTTTTCTGGTTGTATGAAAGAAAACACCACTTGATGGGGAAGAAAAGATTGGGCTAGGTGACAAAAGAACCCTTGAGCCTGGAGATTTTAAGATCTAAGGGTTTCTGGTTGTCACAGTTATAGGCACAACAGTTAAGGTTGCTAGATATAACAAAAATACATGACACCCATCTAAATTGGAATTTCAGATAAGGCCAATAGACTCATATTAATCACTTTTAAATTCTAATATATTGTATTCATTATTATCATTTTTTTTTACTATGAGTATGTGCTATACAATGTTCAGGGCATATTTATACTGAAAGGTTCTGGGCTGATTATCTGAAATTCAAGTTGAACTGGCATCCTGGCCTTTAACACCCTGCCTTTCCCTATGCTCTCTGCTAGATAGTGGAAGAAGCCCATGCTACCTCCAACACCTGCCAGCCCAGGGAGCTGCTGGAGATAAGCCCTATCCTGGACATTCGTTTCTACATGCTGACCATCTTGCCCTTCCTGGTCCTAATAGTGCTCATCCAGAACCTCAGGGTGCTCTCCATCTTCTCCACATTGGCCAGCATCGTCACACTGGGGAGCATGGCTCTGATCTTTGAGTATATCGTCCAGGTCTGTGCCTGAACCCGAGAAGAACAAGGTCAGGGCCCAGTGTCTTGGAGTTATCTGGAGGGGTTATTATCATAATGGGCAGGTGAAGTGAGGAAGGTGGCCCTGCTCTGAGAAGCATCTGCTAAGGTAACATTTAGGAACATTTCTTACCCACAACCTATAGAAGCTAATCATCATCATTACCAATCTCCTCCTCCTCCTCCTTGTCAACCTTGTCACCTATCCATCATTGGATAACAATGAGTCAGTCAGCACTTTAAAGTTAGTGAATACCTTCTATGATCCGAGCATTATGCAAGGGGCTGGAGATCTGTGACAAATAACAGAGTTTGTCTGTATCTCATGGAGACTTCATTAACCCAAGAAGATTAACATTGATTAATTAACCAATAAAGATTGTAACAGTGAGCCAGGAGCTATGGTTCACGCCAGTAATCCCAGTGACTTGGGAGGCTGAGGTAGGAGGACAAAGAGTTGGAGGCCAGAGGCAGCCTCCACAGAACATGGCAAAACCCTATGACAAGATAAAAAATGAAAAGGGTCTGGGGGATAGCTCAGTGGCAGGGTACTTGCCTAGCATGTGTGAGGTTCTAGATTCAACCCTCAGTGCTGAAAAACAAAAAGTAACAGTGGTAGGTGAACAAGGGATGATGAAGGAATTTAATCTACTTGGTGCCAAGTACTTTACATACCTTAGCTTACTGTATCTTCACAATAATCTTATTTCAGAAGGACTACCTTCCTTGAGTTTACAAAGAAATTGAGGAGAAAGTAGTTTTTCTAGCAATTCTAGTCAGTTTGCCTCCTGAGCACCCGCTCCCCTATCATCCCAAGTCCTAAAATTCCATCATTATAGTTACATTTCTTTGAGTCTGAAATTCTTGGAGCTATATGAATTTCCTATGGCTACTATAACAAATGACCAGAAATCTAGTGGCCTAAAACAACATAAATTGACTTTATAATGCTGACAGTCTCACAGGGCTAAAATCAAGGTGTTAGCAGGACTGTGCTCCTTTCTGGAGGTTCTAAGGGAGAGTCTGCTTTCTTGCTCCCTCCAGCTTCTATGAACTGTTGTATGCCTTGGCCTGTGGCTCCCTTCCAGCTTCAAAGCCAAGTCTTTCTCATGCTGCCATTCCCCTGGCCTCCTCTTTCCATTCTCTCTTCCACTTTTAAGGACCCTTGTCCCACCTGGGTAAACTGGGATAATCTACTTATTGTAAGGTCAGCTGACAACCTTAATTCAGTCTGAAAACTGACTTTTCTAGCTGGGCATAGTGGGATGCACCTGTAATTCCATGACTCAGAGGGCTGAGGCAGGAGGATGGAGAGTTGCAGGCCAGCACGGGCTACATGGCAAGATCTTGTTACACAAAAAAAGATAGCCAAAACATTGATTCTCCCTGGCCATGTAACATACCACATTCACAGGTTCCTGAGGATTAGGATGTGGACAACTTTGGGGAGCCATTTTTCTACTTGACACAGAATTCTATTCAAATGATCCTTCTCCCTAAATCCATGCCAGCTGCTATGCCAGCCAGCAGACAGCACAACCCTGAGAGAAGTGATGGGAAAAAGGCACTAGAAAAAAGGGAAACAGGAGAGCTGGGTCCTTATCTGGGCCACCCACTAACTTGCAGAATGGCCTTGAGTGATTCCCTTCCAGTCCTTGTATCCTGCCTTCTCCACATGCAAAGACAAAAAGGCTTCCCCTAGCCAAAAGGTGGAAACCACTGTGCCCACCAACTGATAAACGGACTAAGAAAAGGTGATACAGATGCATACATAAACATACAATAGAATATTATGCAGCAGTAAGAAGGAATGAGCTTCCGATAGATGCTCTGATATAGATCAGCCTCGAAGACGTTGTTGTTGTTAGGTGCTGTTGAGTCGGTGTTTGACTCATAGTGACCCTACATACAACAGGGGAAACACTATTGTCAGTGCTTCTCTGCTGTTCATAGGGTTTTCAATGGCAGATTGATTCTTGGGAGTGGGTTGCCAGGTCCAACTACCAAGCCTACAGCATCTGGTGTTCCCAGGCGGTTTCCCATACAAGTACTAACCAGGTCTGACCCTGCTTAGCTTCCGAGATCTGACGGGATCGGATGCCACAGGGCTATGGCTGCAGGCTCGAAGACATTAAGCTAAGTGAAATAAGCCAGGCACAGAAAGACAAGTAGCATATTATCCCACTTACATGAGGAACCTGTAATAATCAAATTCACACAGGCAGAAAGTAGAGTAGGGGTTACTAAGAGGTAAGGTATTTAGGAATTATTTAGTAAATAGTTGTTTAGGTTCTGGTGATGGATAGTAATGATGGATCAGAACAATGTGAATGTATTCGATGCCACTGAATTGTACACTTAAAATTGGTTAAAATGGCCAGATGTCCCAGTGCATTTCCATAATCCCAGAGACTCAGGAGGCTGAAGCAGAAGGATCTCCAAGTTCAAGGCCAGAGGTAGTCTGTACAATTTAGCAAGATTTTATCTCAAAATAAAAGTAAAAATAAGTAAATTAATTAATTAAAAAAGGGCTGGGGTGCTCAGTGGTTGAGCACTTGCTTGGCACATGGGAGATTCCCGCTGCTAAAAATAAATACACAATTTTAAAAAGAGTTAAAATGGTAAATTTTATGTGTATTTTGCCACAATAAAAATAAATAACTTTTTTTTTTTTCTGTACTTGGGGGCTGAACCCAGGGCCTCTTGCACACTTTGCAAGTGCTCTGCCACTGAGCTGCATCCTCAGCCTCCTTTTTATTTTTTATCTTAAGACAGAGTCTCACTAACTTATGCAGGCTCTCTCTGGCCTCGAACCTGGGATCCTTCTGCCTCTGCCTCCCAAATTGCTGGGATTATAGTCGGGAATGACAGTGCCCATCTAGTAATTTTTTCTAAAAGAAAAGAAGTTACCTTATGAGTGCTTCTAATACTGATTGTGTCTGCTGAGGTCAGCTTCTACCAGGCAAGGATTTGGAATGACCTCTCCACTATTGGGAAGGCAACGCCCTTCCTCTGCACTCTTTCAGGGGATTCCACATCCAGGCAACCTGCCCCTGGTGGGAAACTGGAAGACCTTCTTGCTGTTCTTTGGTGCAGCCGTCTTCACGTTTGAAGGCGTCGGTATGGTAAGATCGATGGATTTCAGGGAATGGTCCCTCCTGCTCAGTTGTGATTTCGGATGTCTAAGGTAATGGTAGGCCTGCAGCTGTAGCCCTGTGGCATCCGATCCCATCAGATCTCAGAAGCTAAGCAGGGTCAGGCCGGGCTAGTGCCTGGATGGGAGACCGCCAGGGAACACCAGAAGCTGTAGGCTTGGGAGAAGGACCTGGCAACCCCCTCCCAAAAATCAATCTGCCATTGAAAACCCTATGAACAGCAGAGAAGCACTGCCAATAGTGTTTCCCCTGTTGTACAGAGGGTCGCTATGAGTCGGATACCGACTCGCCGGCACCTAACAACAACAACAAGGTAATGGTGTTTATGGACAGTGCAGCCTATGATCTTTTGCTGGTGAAGGGAAGTCAGCAAACATGTACAGGGCACCTCCTGTTCCATACCCCACCCTAAGCCTTTACTAATCAGTCAACACTGAGTGGGGCATTTGGCAATAAAAAGCATTAGAGAAGAGGAAGGGGTGTGGCCTTGTGGAAGGAGTGTGGCCGGTGGGTGTGGCCACATGGAGGGGTAAGGGCTTTGTGGGTGTGGTCTCTAGGGTGTGACGCTGTGGAAGGGCGTGGCCATGCTGAGGAGGGGTGCCATGTGAAGAGGCCCACTTCCTGCCTTGGCCCGCCCTGGAGACCGTCTTTGTTTATGGAGGAACCTGCACCTCTTCCATAAGCTACATCTCTTTCTACCCTTTCTTTCCCAAATTCTTCACCTCCAGGTTCTGCCTCTCAAAAACCAGATGAAGAATCCACAGCAGTTTTCCTTTGTTCTGTACCTGGGGATGTCCCTTGTCATCTTCCTCTATGTCTGCCTGGGGACCCTGGGCTACATGAAGTTTGGGTCACACACTCAGGCTAGCATCACTCTCAACTTGCCCAATTGCTGGTACGTCCCTGCCCGCATTGGGTGGGGGCAGGGAGAGGCCTGGGAACCAAGCTTAGCAACCAAAGGCACGCTCAGTAGCTTATCAGTAGCGACAAACGTTAACTGTTGATATCAGTATTAATTATAACGACAGATAAATCTGTTGATCCAGGCATTGCACACTACCTCATTTAATTTCTTAGAGCAGCCCTATGTGTTAGCATTATTATTATTAACAACTGCACTTCACAGATGAGGACATTGCTATTTGGAGAGAATCCTTAGCTTTCCCAGCTCACATTGTCCATAAGAAGCTGCAACTTGAATCCAATATGTCGGACGTTAAAGTGCAAAAGCCTTAAAACAGATATGATCTGGGACTGTTGAAGAAACGGAAACAAAACAGCAATATATATTTATATATCTTGAGAGTCTGGGGATGTAGCTCAGTGGTAGAGCCCTTGCATAGCATGTGTGAGGCCCTGAATAGGATCCCCACCACCGCCAAAAAAGAAAAAAAAGAAAATCAAAGACTTAAAGTAAAACTTTAAAATTTAAATTTAAAAAAGGATAATTCAAAGTAATAATTGGAGTCCCACAGATGGGCTGCTAATCAAGCCTTGATTCCAGGATGCTGCCATTGCTGTGCCCCAGCTGGAAGTTGGTCTGGAGTACTTGCATTCAATCGTTAATTTCTTCATCCATCCAGAAAACATTCTGGAGTCTAGCATGTCGTAGTATGCATGCATCAAGTGTTAGCTGTTATTCTCATGGCTGTTCTGGATATACAATGACTAAACAACCAGTATGATGATGTTGTTGTTAAGTGCCATCAAGTTGGTGTCTGACTCATAGCAACCCTACATATAACAGGCGAAACACTACTGTTAATGCTTCTTCGCTATTCATAGGGTATTCAATGGCTGATTGTTTTTGAGGGGAGTGGTTTGCCAGGTCCTTCTCCCAAGCCTACAGCACCTGGTGTTCCCAGGCAGTCTCCCACCCAAGTACTAACCAGGCCCAACCCTGCTTAGCTTCCGAAATCTGATGGGATATGTCGCCCCAGTGGTATGGCTGTAGGCAATAGCCAGGATAGCCAAGCATTTAAGAGCACACACTCTAGAGCTCACTAATGGGATCTGCATCCCTGGTTCTAACGTCACCTTGGGCAAACCTCCAAATCTTGCAGGCCTTCCTTCCACCCTCTGTAAAATGAGTATAATACTAATGTCTATCACACACATGGGAGACGGATGTGGCAATCCACTCCGGAGGCAATCCGGAAACAATCAGCCATTGAAAAACCTATGAGTCGGACGCTACTCGAGGGCACCTAACAACAATCACACACATGCTAAATTCCATGCTGAGGTCACCTGTCCACTATGGTGTGGCTGAGGCTCACACCGTGGGAATAGCCCCTCTCCAGGGTGCTGCTGGTTGCTATGGCAGCAAGCACAGGGAACCACACCTTTCCCATGAAGCTGGCAAAGTTCCAGCTGGAAGTAGAAGGCTTCTTGCTCACAATTCCTCCCTCCAGGTATTCTAGGGGGCAGGGAAGGGCCTAGCGGTGTTCAGTGAGCAGCACCAATGCCTACTGCACCCCCTCGCAGGGTGGACTTGAGCATTAATGGCTTTAGTACACAAGAAGGATTTAGAAGGTAGTGAGCCCGCATGGAGTGTCAGCTACTGACTTCTTTTTTTTTTTTTTTAATTTTTGGCGGTACATAAGGGTTGAACCCAGGGCTTCATTGATTTCCCAGGGCTCATGATTTCCAAGTGCTCTACCACTGAGCTGCACCCCCATCCCCCTTTTAAATTTTTTTACCTTGAGATAGGATATTGCTACATTACACAGGCTGCCTCTGGCCTCGAACCTGTCAGCCTCCCACCTGCACCTCCCACGTTGCTGGGATTACAGGTGTGTTGTGTCCCCATGGCCTTGGTCTTTTTGGAATCAGTAGGGTGATGAAGCACTCATTTCCCTCAGGGACAGAGCTGTAAAATTAGAAAAAAACCTCACCAGCCCCACCCTCCTCACTGTGCTGGGGTGATGACTACATGAGATAATTAACATGGAATTTCTTTGAAGTTGTGTCTTATATTACACAAGTAAAATATCATCCTGATATGCTGTCCTTTTTCTGGGCTAATTGGGCTTCCACCAGCTCTGCTGGGCGGGACCCTTTCCTTCCCAGGACCTCCGCTAGAAAGCATGGGCCATGAGTACTATCAGCACTTTGCACCTGCTGGTCATTGGAGTCCCCAGAGTAGCCTTCCCTTCCCAATAAGAAACTCAGGAAACACCAGAAATTCAAGAAAAAGAATGGGCAAAGGGTGTGAGCCAATAGTTAACAGGCAAATAAAAAATGACCATTTTATATCTCAAAAGATGTTCAAAAAAATGTAATAGAAATGCCAGTTTAAAAAAAGAAAATACTATGACAGAGACCAGAATGCATCCATACAGTTTCAGCAAGCAAGAAGTTTCATAGGCTCGGACAAGAAATGGGCAATAGCTATCAAAATTTAAAATCATATATACACTTACCCAGCAGTTTTGCTCATAGAGTTGTATATGTTCTTAGACATATGTACAAAAATACTCTTTGCAGCATTATTTTCCTGGAAAAAATACAGGAAAATAATCTAAATATCCATCAATTGGTGGCTAGTTTAAAATTTTATAGTTGCTGTTGTTAGATGCTATCAAGTCGGTATCCGACTCATAGCAACCCTACATACAACAGGTGAAACACTATTGTTAGTGCTTCTCTGCTGTTCATAGGGTGTTCATTGATTTTTGGGAGTGGGTTGCCAGGTCCTTCTCCCAAGCCTACAGCACCTGGTGTTCCCAGGGGTCTCCCATCCAAGTACTAACCAGGCCTGACCCTGCTTAGCTTCTGAGATCTGATGGGATTGGATGCCACAAGGCTACAGCTGCAGGCAAAATTTTATAATATAGCCATGTAATTAGAATACCAAATAGCTATTAAATAGTATAGCTACATCTATATGTACTGATAGAGAATAATCACCTAGAAATATTTGGGGGAAAAAAAGGATCAACAGTTTGCAAAGAAATGCTACTGTGGATGTGTGTGCACACGTGCCTTTTTTCCATATAAGACTATGTGCACAGATCATTTCTGGAGAGCCACCAGAAAACCCCAAGTAGTTGTCTATCAAAAGGGAAACTGGGGACTGGGAATCAAGTATGGGACAGATGTTCTTCACTGTGTAACTCTTGTGCTGGGAATTTTACTCTATGCAGCCAGGGCTTTTAAAAGAAAGAAAAACAGCATAGCTTCCTGAGCCACATACCCATTGGCTCAGAATCTCCAGCCTTGTGCATTTTAATGGACTTCCCAGGCGGCCCCGAGAGCCATTCTGGGCCAAGCCATTGAGTGCTAGCCAACGCTAGGGCTCCACAGCAACACCAGCTTCCAAACACTGAGTGAATCCTGAGCGGCTCTGTCCAGAGGCGCACTGCAGCTCATGTCCTCTCGGTCTGTCTGCAGGCTGTACCAGTCGGTCAAGCTGATGTACTCTGTTGGCATCTTCTTCACCTACGCTCTCCAGTTCCATGTCCCAGCCGAGATCATCATCCCGTTCGCCATCTCCCATGTGTCAGAGAGTTGGGCACTGTTTGTAGACCTGTCTGTCCGCACAGCCTTGGTCTGTCTGACCTGTGAGTAGGATAAAGGGCACTCTTTGCCCAAAGCTCTGGCAGGGAGCTACACGGGTGTTTACCCAGAACCACCTGCCTTCCTGTGACCTAGGGCAAGAGACTTCATATCCGTGTATCTCACCTTCCTACCTGAAAGGGGGCTTGAAAATCGTTCACCTAGTTAAGTTACCATCACCTTGACTGCCTACACACAGAACGCAGGTGCTGGCTGTTTCACTGGAGAAAGCAGTCTCCTATACATCAGGCACTGTGCTGGCATATCTAATATTCACACCAGCCCAGCAAGGTAACCAACTGAGAGAACTACGGCCCCCAGCATGTGGCACTAGGTGACAGAGCTGGGATCTGATCACAGAATGTATAGCGCCAAAGCCTGTTTCCATTGTACTACCTCCCTTCCGAGTATAAATTATGGTCAAGTCCCCTATCATAAAGCTGTGTTTAATTGTAGGAAAGAAACCCAGAAGGCTGATTTGTTAAGACTTGGGGGTCATTTTGGGGTGCACTGTTTTCTCTTCATTCATTCACCCATTTGTTCACATAAGGCAATGTGGTAGTGGTTTAGGAAAAATGATAAATACAGCTGGGGAACTCTTTCTCTGAAGCATGTCCAGACAAAGAGGATCAGAAAAGATGCCACATAAGGACTAAGCGAAGGAACTGGGCATGTTTTGCCCAGAGAAGCAAAGGCTCAAGGAATTTCTGTTTGATTATTGTTCAAGGGAGAGAGCAACTTTAGTCTTAAAGGCTTAAGGCTGAAATAATCAAGTCCCCTACAGGGTTGGGAGAAACTATGTAACTCTTGGAACTGTCCAGGAGAGGCACATGCTACCAGATCATGAGGTTAGATCACCAGGATTTTACAAATAGACCTCACACTCCTTTGATTGGAGGTGCCAAGAGATTCCAGGTTGTACCAAAATGTCAGGGACCTAATAGGTCCCTAATAGGTCCTAATAGGTTCCTAATAGGAAGAGTATAAGTAGAGGAGGAAAAATGTGGCTAGAGACAGATGACCTTCTAATGACATGCCCTGCTTTTGAGATATGCTAAATAACCACTTCTTCCTTTTTTTTTTTCTTTCTTTACCCAGGCCCTTGCACATACTTTGCAAGTGCTGAACCACTGAGCTGCACTTTCAGCCCATTTTTTATTTTTGATCTTTATACAGGGTCTCACTAAATTATGCAGGCTGCCTCTGGCCTTGAACCTGCCATCCTCCTGCCTCCACCTCCCCAGTTGCTGGGATTATATGTGTGCACCACCACATCCAGCAACACTTCCTCTTGCTTTACAAATCTATCAATTCTGGTTATCCTTTGTGCATTCAGCGTTCACTTGTTGAGCACCTCCTATATGTCTGACATTGTGCTAGGCACTGGGGACCCAATAAATGAGTGATAAAGAAGATAATTTTCCCTCACAGAGTTTGCAACCGAGCGGGAAATATGTGCAAGAAAATAATGACAGCATATTGTGAGGAGGGTTAAAATAGTACCTGATGAAGTAGCATCCGATGGTCCAGACTGAAAGCAGAGGACACCTTACTCATGAGAGGATCCCGTCACTCAGCCTTGGCCAGGCCAGGGAAAACTCCAGGGGAGGGACATGTCAGTTACCACCTGAAAGATCTGTAGGAGATGAACGGAGGAGTAAAGAGCATAGTACACGTAAGGAGCAGGCTGTGCACAGAGCTGAGGCCTCTGACATCTTTGGAGAAGTAAGAGCAATCCGAGTGAGGAGAGAGCAGGCCAGAGTACATGGCAGGACCCAAGTCCTAAGCTCACAGCTCCTTCAGCGGATGCTAAGGAGCCTGAGCAACAGAAAGCCACAGACCGGCTTTGAACAGCAGGCAGGCATGGCCAGAGCTGAGTGTCTGAGAGCCCCTCCAGCCCACCTTGCATTACAGCTGGCTTTGCTACCTCTTCTCTGTCCTCAGCATGAGCCCTTCAGGAGGACAGATGCTGGCTTTCCCTGCACCTCTTCTAGTAAGCCATTTATTACATATCTGGTGAAGGGAAGCTGTGAACAGGGACCATCACATTAGAGGATGATGAACTCCTGGTCTCTCTCATGTTCAATTGGATATGGTGGAGCAATTTCAGGAGGCTGATGTTTTCTTAAAAATCAAACAAGCAGAGCCAGGTGAGGTGGCACACACCTATAATTCCAGGGACTCTGGAGGCAGGAGGATCACAAGTTTGAGACCAGAGGCAGTCTGCATAATTTAACAAGATGCTATCTCAAAAAGTAAAAAAAAAAAAAAAAAAAAAAAAAAAAAAAAAAAAAAAAAAAAAAAAAAAAAAAAGGGGCTTGGGGTGCAGCTCAGTGGTACAGCACTTGCAAAGCATGCAAGCACGAGGCCCTGGGTTCAACCCCCAGTACAAAAAAAGAAATCAAGCAACCTGGGTCTAAGAGCGTAGCTCAGCAGTAGAGCACTTGCATAGCATGTACAAGGACCTGGGTTTGATCCCCAGTACTGCAAAATAATTTTTAAAAAAATGATCTAGCAAGCTTATATGGGTTCTTTCCAAAACAAATTTTCTCTAATTTGTCTGTAGAAGAATCATAGGGCTATATGAAATTAAATCATGCTTATTGTTTATTTAATCATTCAAATGTTATCAAAATTGGACTCCCTTGGAAAATCATGGTATATGTTCATTGTATGTATAAGGGATGGAGATTTGTTGTTGTTAGGGGCTGTCAAATTGGGTCCAACTCATAGCAACCCTATGTACAACAGAATGAAACACTCCCCAACACTGTGCCATGCCTGGCAGTGTGTCAGTGCTTCTCTGCTATTCATAGGATTTACAATGGCTGACTGTTTGGGGATTGTTTCAGGAGTGTTTTGCCAAGTCCTTCTTTCATTTTTGTGGTGCTGGGGATAGAACCTGGGCCTCAGAGAATGAGAGTGGCACTCTATGGACTAAGCTCAATCCCAATGGAGATTTAGGAGTATTTATTGAAGAGAAGGGCTGGGATTTAGCTCAGTTGGTAGAGCGCTGCTCTGCAGTCTCTGAGGTCCCGAGTTCAATTCCCAGCACTGCAAAAATGGAAGAAGGACCTGGCAATCCACTCCCAAGGCAATCCCGTAACAGTCAGCCATTGAAAACCCTGTAAGGGTCACTATGAGTCAGATACCGACTCGATGGCACCTAACAACAACAACAACATTGAAGAGAAGGAATGGAGGATGGACAGCCTAGTGCTGTCTCATGTTTTATGTCTTGCATAATTATCCGAATCCTTTTAAAAACAGGAAAATAAGTGGTTGAGATTTTAATAGCAACAGAACCATCTCTTTTACCCATCCTTTCTTTTCAACGGAAGCTTTATTGTGTAGATAGTACAAAGTTTGATTCAGTGTCTGGGTAAGAGTCAAGAATGTATTGAGCATTTACTATGTGCTAAATTCTTTCATATACAGGAGTGGCAGCATAGTAGGGTAGAAAGGACCCCAGATGTGGCAGCCATGAATTCTCATCTCAGCTCTGTGTGACCTTGGCCAAATCTCATTCCCCTAGGGCTCTAGATTTCTCCATTTCTACAATAAGCGAGTTGTAATAGATAAGTAGCAGAGAAGCACTCCTGAAAAGGGTATGCATGAAACACCCAATAGGTAAAATGCAGAAGGAGTGTATCTATATTGGTGCTGTGGTTAAAACAGAGGAAGTGCAGAACTAGGTGCCTGACCTGCCGCTCCAGGCTGCAGAGGGCTCCTCCCACCCCTCCAAAGCAGAGTCTAAGGGGCCTGTGGAATCCTCGAGATCCAAACCGTGGTTTGTGAGCATCCTTCTGGCAGGGACATTCACTGATTCTACACGTTTCTTCTCACTGCAGGTATCTCAGCCATCCTCATCCCCCGCCTGGACCTGGTCATCTCCCTGGTGGGCTCTGTGAGCAGCAGCGTCCTGGCCCTCGTCATCCCACCCCTGCTGGAGATCACCACCTTTTACGCTGAGGACATGAGCTGTGTCACCATTGCGAAGGACATCATGATCGGCATCCTGGGCCTTTTGGGGTGCATATTTGGGACATACCAAGCCCTCTATGAGTTGACCCAACCTCTGAATCGTTCCGTGGCCAACTCTACAGGCATCAATGCATAATTATCTATTTTTATTCTCATATATCTTCCTTCCTCCCATTCCCCAAATTGATTCCCATGTGGGTGTTATTTACAGTCATCAGACCTCAGCATCTCTATGTTAATTAAGTTTCTTTACCTTTCCAAGAGGAATAGAGATGACACATGTTAGTACTGGTGTGTCTCAGGCTGCTCTTTTTCTGGCTTTGGATTTCTTTGGCAGTCTTCTGTACCTCTGAACCCAAATCACATTCAATCATTCATACCATCAACATCATTTAATGGAAAAGAGATGCCATCTGCCCCGATAACCCTGGAAATGAAACCGAGCATAAATGCAAAGGAAATTGTTTCACTATACTACAGAAGCTCTCTGCGGAGCATCAGATTTAGAAAAGTGTGTATTGGGGAAAGATAATTTTCTATTCTAAGTGGAAAAGTCACCGACAGAACAATCACAGAACTTAGCAATAATTTTGTCCAGCCAGTGGCTCAGCCATTGATTTTCTCCGTGACCTCGGGCAAGTTTCTCTCTCTTTCTCGATCTTAGTTTCCCAGTCTGTGAAATGAAGGGTTGGACTAGTTGATTTTTAAAGGACTTTTCAATTCTGACATACTGAAAGAAAAATAAAAAGTATAACTTATCCTCCAAACGTGTGAAAATCATTTCCCATCAGCTAATTACTCTACTGCCTTGGAGATGTCAATAGATGAAGAAATAACAGCATATTTCATAACATTGCTGTTAATACTTCTAGGGTGTGACTTCTGTACCTAGGAGATCACCTTTCTTTCTTTCTTCCTTTCTTCCTTCCTTCCTTTCTTTCATCTTTCTTTCTTTTTCTTTTCCTTTTATTTATTTATTTTTCCTTTTTCTGATAACTCAAAGCTGGTGGGGACAAGCAGTTTCTGTGGGGAAAAATATTTCATCATCCAAAAGGACTGTCAACCTAGTTTATAAAATAATATTTAGGGGTGGTGCAGTGGCTCACATCTGTAATCCCAACAACTCAAGAGGCAGAGGCAGGAAGATCACAGGTTCAAGGTCAGAGGCAGCTGGGTAACTTAGCAAGGCCCTGTCTCAAGATAAAAAGTTAAAAATGGGCAATAAATAAAAAGTTAAAAATGCGCAAAAGCGTGTGCAAGGCCCTGGGTTCAACTCCCCAACTACTGCCCCCATCCCAAAATAACATTTAGTTTGGTGAAGGATTATTTTTAAAAAATCTTAAATTCTCAGGTGTGAATGTACATTGTTATGGTTTTTCCAAGGACAATTTTGTAATGTGTTAAAATATGTAGCACTCTGACTCACCAAATTCATTTCTAGGAATTTATCCTAAGAATCTTTTGTGTTTGTAAAGATCAAGCAAAAGGAGAATTTGTATTGATTAAAATAGTAAAATATTAGAAATAAACATCCCACATTAGGTTAAATAAATTATGATTAGTACAGAAAAACTATCATGCCATAAACATTGCACATTGTACCTGTTGACATGTAAATATACTTGTGATTTATCAGTGGGAAAAAGCTAGTTGAAAACAAGAACCAAAACTAGACAAAGATATTATAAGAAAATAAAGCTACAGACCAAATCTTTCATGAACATGTTCATTTCATGAACATCCTCGTTGTCATTAGGTTCTGTCAAGTGGAGTCCAATTCATAGAGACCCTCATAGGGTTTTCAATGGCTAGTTGTTTCAAGGATTGCTTCCAGAGTGGATTGCCACGTCCTCCCATTTTTATGGTGCTGGGGATTGAATTTGGGCCCTCAGTGCAGAGAGACACTCTTTACCAACGGAGCTAACCCTAGCCCCACATCATGAACATAGACATAAAAGCTCTAAACAACTTTAGCATATCAAATACAATAACATAAAGGATAATATCCCAGCTACTAGAGAAGCTGAGGCAGGAGGATTGCAAGTTCAAGGACAGAGGCAGCCTGCATAATTTAGTGAGACCTGTCTCAAAATTTAAAAAAATAAAAATGTTAAAGAAGGCCATGAGGGTACAGCTCAGTGATAAAGCATTGCCTAGCATGCATGATGCCTGCAGCCATAGCCCTGTGGCATCCGATCCCGTCAGATCTCGGAAGCTAAGCAGGGTCGGGCCTGGTTAATACCTGGATGGGAGACCGCCTGGGAACACCAGAAGCTGTAGGCTTGGGAGAAGGACCTGGCAACCCCCTCCCAAAAATCAATCTGCCATTGAAAACCCTATGAACAGCAGAGAAGCACTGACAATAGTGTTTCCCTTGTACAGAGGATCGCTATGAGTCAGATGCTGACTCGACGGCACCTAACAACAACAACAACAGCATGCATGAGGCTCCAGGTTCAACTCCAAGTACCACCAGAAAAAAAATAACACATCATGATCAAGTAGAGTTTATCCCAAAAATCTGAAATGCAATCAACATAATTCACCATATTGTTGTTTTTGTAGTTCTTGTTGTTAGGTGCCTTCAAGTGGACGTGCAACAGAACAAAACGCTTCCCAACACTGTTCCATGCCCAGCACTATGTCAGGGTTTCTCTGCTATTCTTAGGGTTTTCGATGTCTGATTGTTTCAACAGTGGGCTGCTAGGTTCTTTTTTTGTGGTGCTGGGGATCAAACCAGGGCCTTAAAGTGCACAGAGCAAGCACTCTATCAACTGAGCTAAACTCCAACTGCTCTGCCCTCTCTGAGGCCCTATGTTTGATCCCCAGCACCACCAAATATAGTAGAAGGACCTGGCAGCCCATCCTGGAAACCATCAGCTATTGAAAACCCTATGAATAACAGAAAAGCATTGACATAGTGTGGGGCATGACACAGTGTCAGGGAGTGTTTCATTCTGTTGAACATAGGGTAAGTATGAGTCAGACCTTACTGCACAGTACCTAATAATAATTCACCACATTAACAAACTAAAAAGAAAAACCACATAATCGTCTCAATGGACAGAAAATCATTTGGAGAAGTCCAACGTCTATTCCTAGTGTAAAACCTCCAGCAATTAAGAAAATGAGAAAATGAGGGAACTTCCTCAACTGGTGTATTAGTTAACTTTCTCATTGCCATGACATGATACCTGGCCAAACAACTTAAAAGGAAAAGAGATCCATTTTATCTTATGGTTTTAGAGGTCTCAGTCTGTGGTAGACTGGCTCCATTACTTTGACTGAGATTGAGGCAGAATATCATGGAGGCAGGAGCTTGTGGAGGAGGAGGCTGTTCACCTCATAGCAGACAGGAAGGCGAGACCACAGAAGGCACAAGGCACCAGGTATAATCTTCAAGCCATGTCCTCAGTGGCCTACTTTCTCTAGGTTAGCCCTACCTCCTATAGTGTCCAAAATCTCCCAAAATAGCACCACCAGCTGGGGGCCAACCACTCAACTGTGGGGGACTGTGGGGGATGTTCCATACTCAAACTGTAATAACTGGTAAAGACCATCTATGAAATACCTACAGTTAGCATCATACATGATAGGTGCTATGGTCTGGATGGTGTTCATCCCCTCAAAGGTTCATGTTTGTGCCCTAGGGTGGTAGTATTGACAGGTAGTGGGACCTTTAAGAGGTGGAGGTTCATGGGAGGTCCTTAGGTCATCGTGGGTGCTGGTGTCCTGGAGTGAATTCTCACAAGATCACATGGTTATAAAAGCCTGATCCTGAGCCCTGAGTCTTCTCATTTCCTATTTCAAGATGTGATCCCTTCCACCAATATATGCCCCTGCCATTGCCATTGGTCATGAGGTGATATGATATAGCCAAAAGGGAGAACTTAGCAGAACGTGTGCCATATTTTTTGGACTTTGAGCTAAATAATCCAAGAGTTTAAGCTAAATAATCCACAACTTTGAGCTAAGTAATCTTCTTTTCTTTATAAAGTTGGCCCACCTTAAGTACTTTGTTTTAGCAATACAAAGCTGATGAATAATGGAGAAAGACTGAGTACTCTCCTTGTATGATCAGAAACAAGACAAAGATGATCACATGCACCATTTCTATTCAAGATTGTAAAGACGTCACAGACTGTGAGATCAGACAAAAAACCTGAAGTAAAAGGCATCCAGACTGTAAAGGAAGAAGTAAAACTATATTTGAAGGCATGATCATTAATGTAGAAAATCCAAGAGAATCTATACAAAAGCTGTTACCAACTGAATTTGCCAAGTTTCAGGATACAAGATCCATGTGCAAAAGCCAGTTGCATTTCTACATACTAGCTGAAAACAACTAGAAATTCAAATTCAAAAATACCATTTACAATAGCATCGAATATATGCAATAACTGAGAACAAATCCGATAAAAGATATGAAAGACCTATAAACAGATGACCATTCAGGCATACCTTGGCAACATTGCAGGCTCAGTTCTGGGTCACCACAGTAAAGCGAATATCACAATAAAAACAAGTCACATGAAATTTTTGGTTTTCTAGTATGTGTTTTAAAAAATATAACAACACTATGCAAAGAAATAATTTGCACATTAACAGTTAAGTTCCAACAAGGGGAAAACAACTTAACTTTTAAAACAGAAAATATTTGAATAGACCCTTCACCAAAAAATATATGTGGATGATAAATACACACAGCAAAAGATGTTCTATGTCATTATTAACCAGGGAAACCCAAATGAAAACTATGATGAGCAACCACAATATGTCTATTAGGATAGCTAAAATTGAAAAGACTATTAAAAGGATGTGCACAAAGATGTAGAGTAACTGAAATTCCGTGCACTGCTATTATGAGTGGGAAAAGGTGCAACCACTTTGATAGTTTATAGTTTCTTTCAACGTAAAACACATGGCTAGGGATGTAACTTGGCAGTAGAGCACTTGCTTAGCATGTGCAAAGCCTTGAGTTTGATCCCTAGCACCGAGAACAAACAAATAAAAATAAAACTTATACATGCCAGATTACCTAACTGCTCCATTCCAAGCTACCTACTTTTAAAAAATGAAATACATATTCATAAAATGTACACAAATGTTTGTGGTAGCATTATTTATACTAGCAAAAATTGTGAAGCAATCTAAACATCCATTAAGACATGAACAGATAAGTAATTGTGATATAACCATGTGATTTAATACTAATTAGCAATGAACAGAAACAAACTTTCAGTACAAACAGTAAAATGAATGAATCTCAAATAATTTTGTGCTGGGAAACAGAATCCAGACTGAAAAAGAGTACCAACTATACAATTCTATTCATATAGAAGTCCAGAAAATTGGGGCTGAGGGTACAACTCAATGGCAGAGCATGTGCTCAGTATGCGTGAGGCCCTGGGTTCAATGCCCAGCTCCAGAAAATGCAAACAAATCTGTAACAACAGAAAGCAGCTCCATGGTTCCTCTAGAGTGAGGGGTGAAAGGAAGGTATTGTGAAGGGGCATGAGGAAGTTCTGGGAAGTGATGGGTACTTTGTTCACTATCTTGATTGTGGAAATAGCTTACCAGGAATGTACATATGTCAAACTCACCAACTTAGAAACTTGAAATATGTGCAGTTTATTATGTATCAATTATACCTCATATCCTGCAGCCCTACCACTGTGGCATCTGATCCCATCAGATCTCAGAAGCTAAGCAGGGTCGGGCCTGGTTTGTACTTGGATGGGAGACCTCCTAGGAACACCAGATACCTTAGGCTTGCGAGAAGGACCTAGTAACCCACTCCCAAAAAACAATCAACCATTGAAAGCCCTATGAATAACAGAGAAACACTAATAATACTGTTTTGCCTATTGTATGTAGGGTCACTGTGAGTCAGACATCAACTCGACAGCACCTAAAAATAGCACTTCAATAAATACTTCAATAATACCACTAAATACTTCAATAAAACCACTAAAACTAAATATGAAGCATGACTCCCTTTTGGTTTTTTCATCAGTCATATGCATAAAATCAAATAATTTTGAAGAATACACACAAAATAAAATGTTATCGGAATTTTCTCTAAGTGGGCAAAATTGAGTAAGAATTTTGTGCCTTGCATAGTTCTGACAAGGTAAAAAGAAAGTTCACTGCAGGAAAAGTTTCTATCTTAAACAGATCTGGAACCCAAGGATATATAGAAAAATATTACCATAAAAAGACAAGTAAATGACAGAGAAGTCTTTGATGGGGGGGTAGGATGGGGGGAAGTGTACAAGAGGGTAAGGGGGAACCTATATGAATAATGTACAACAAAATGCATATATGGAAATGTCACAATGAAAAACATGTCAGAATGAATCACATTAAGGTGCACATTTAAAATTTCCAATAAGAAAATAATTTTATACCTTTTGTTTTTTTACTTGCCTGTGCTGTTACATTTTTTTTAACAAGAATGTATTGACTTTATAACTAAAGAAACTTCATTTGAGGGGAGAAATTTTCAATTATGACTTGTTTTGCTTTCATGGAAACACAGTTTTAAAAAGCTCTTTTATTGTGAACTGTAACACCCAACGGGAAAGTATGTAAAGCAGAATCTATATTTTTATGGGCACTCATAGAGAATGCCACCTTTAACATTACTTTCCTTTAGATGATTGAGACTGGTCTTGAATAATGGTGGGGGTTGCAAAAGAATCTCTGGGAAAAGCAATTCAGGTTGAATAAAGCAGAGTTGCCATCCTGTAATATATCATTAAATGATCAATGATCAGAAGTCCAACAACAACATCTCAGAAAAGATGAGAAGGGTATGGAATCAGGAAGGACAGAATGGTAGAGAGGTATATCCGACCACTAGATAGACAACTATAAACCAATAATGAAATTTTTGCTTTTGTAGAATTCAGCCCATGAGCATGGAGGAGGTGACCCTTTGAGGACCACGTGGGAACTTTATTATAGAAGACAAAGCAATACAACAGAGGTGATATTGCAGAAACTATGGGTTCTGTTTCTACTTAACACAGTTTTCAAATAACCAGATCGTTCTGGGAACATGCAGGAAATTTTATTCAATGGCCAAAGAATGAAGAAGGGCAGCTCAGGCTCTAAAGTCACCTTCTCCCCAGCAAGTCTGGAGTTTGGATTTTCCCCCAGACTGGATTATAAAGGAGTGTGGCATGCCTACTTCCATGACAGCTTTTCACAGGAAGGGAGGAGATTCCAGACATCAGGATGCCACCTCTTTTCTTCCCTAATTTGGGTATGGTTGAATCTGTCATGCACCCAGTGAGCATGCTTTATATCATTATAATGAGACCATGATGAGTCCAAGGTTATCTGGAGTGTCAAAATGGCATCCAGACCAGATTGAGCTAAATGATGACACCCCTGGATCCCTATGGGGTGGTTGGGAATATGTGATAACTTGATGGTTAGCAGCCAGGAGCATGTAGTTATCAACATCCATGCTTTAACTTTTACAAACAAGTGGCATCTGACCAGCAAGACAACAGGCTATCAATAGTTTGGGGTTTCGTGCTGGTGACAATAACACGGTGGTTCATGAGTTGGAGAGAGAAGATCATATCCCTCACTGAGATTCTAATGAAAATTCTAGCTCCTTCTTCTGTAAAATTCATATATTTTTGTGTACTTGCAAAACTTTGCATGCAATTTCAGGAGCTATCACAAACCCCATGGAGTTCATCAACCTTGGGTTGCAAAAGAATCTCTGGGAAAAGCAATGCAAGAATTCCTGCTTCTCATAGCATCCAGCGATCTGCAGGGGGTGGATGGCCAGTTCTCACACTGATGTTTGAATGGAAAAGGATGTGAAAATTACATAAGGGAAGTAGACTACCAGACAACAACACTCAGGCCACCAAGTAACTGACACAGAAAACAGTTTCTGATTGCAGCCACTGAGATCATTGATAGGGCCTGAACTGGTCATTTCAGTTGCAGCAGTGTGGGCTGATTTCTCCGCTGCCACGTGCTTCCATGGCAAAAACTGGGACCTGGTTGTTGGAATAGAGCTATGCAGGAGGATCCAGAAGATGAACAGGGTTGGTGGGGGAACATCCTGACCCCCAGGACCTTCAGAACCATTTCCCATTGCACTTCTCTGCTGGTTGAATGTGATATGGCTTAATATAATTGAGCCGGATCATATTTGATACACAAAATCAGTGTAAGGAGAGGCTGACTTTAGATCTTCAATAAGGCCATTGAAAGAAAGGAAGAAAAAGGAATGGGTAGTTGAAATTGTTAAACACAGGCCTTGCATATAGAAGGCTGGGGAAGTCACCCATGTGAAGATGAGGCATTAAAAATTAGCTACCAAGTAGACATCGATAGCATAAATGTGGTGGCATAGAAGCCATAGTCCCTGGAAATGAAGCTAGTGGGTAACTCTCTTAGATCTACAAGATTTGTAGAAAGTACTGTCCAGGCTGTGCCTGGCTCAAACCTCCAGACATCCCTGAAGCTGTTACCTGAGTCTAGTCTAAAGGTTTTGTTTAAAAATAAAAATAAAAATAAATAGTGCAAAACCTCTCCAGGGAATGGCATACCAACTCCATTCAGAAGTAAAATTGCACTGATGATAGGCCCTTCTCAAAGGAAATTTCCCTGAAAGTTGGACTAGCTGATCAGAGCAACTCACAAGTGAACCAAAAGGCTCTGGGTGAGTTGGTGCCTCCCAACTCCCAGCCTCTTCTTGCAACAATGTTGTTGTTGTTGTTAGGTGCCTTGAGTAGTGTCTGACCCATAGCGACCCTCAACCCTCTTAGGGTTTTCAATGGCTGATTGCTTAGGTATTGCTTCAGGAATCTTGCACCAATAGGGCCCTTGTCTAGTTCCCGCAAAACACCATGTTTCCCCTTGGTGCAGGACCTCCAATTTTATTCCCTCCATCTGGGCTTCTTTCCCCTCTCTCCACCTTCTTAGCTCCTCCTCAGCTTTCACATCCTCAGGAAAACCCTCTCTCTCTAGATTCTGCCTCCCCCAGAAACCTGTATGTTGTAACATATCGCATTATCTCCCTTCCTGTGCTGAAGTTACATAAGAGCAAGGTCACCCACATTCTTTTTTTTTTTCCTCTCAGAATGGAAATTTGCACAACATATTTTTTACAACATTTTTTTTGTTTGTTTGTTTTTTGGGTTGTTTTTTTTTGTTTTTTTTTTTTTTTTGTGGTACTAGGGGTTGAACCCAGGGCCTCACACTTGCATGCTATGCAAGTGCTGGACCACTGAGCTGCATCCCCAGCCCTTTTTTTTTTTTTTCCCTTTACTTTTAGAGACAGGGTCTCGCTAAGTTACACAGACTTCCTCTAGTCTTGAACTTGCAGTCCTCCTGCCTCCCTCTCCCGAGCCGCTGGGATCACAGGCGTGTGCCACCACGCCCAGCTGATTTTTTACGTTTCATTTTGAAAAACCTTGACTTGCAAAGGCTGGCAAAAATAGTAGAATTTCCATGTACCCTTCACCTACCTGCCACTAATGTTAACATCTTCCATAAAAATGTTGTTGTTAGGTGCCCTTGAGTCGGTATCCGACTCATAGCAGCCCTACGTGCAACAGGTGGAAACACTGTTGTTAGTGCTTCTCTGCTGTTCATAGGGTTTTCAATGGTGGATTGATTTTTGGGAGTGGGTTGCCGGGTCCATCTCCCAAGCCTACAGTATCTGGTGTTCCCAGGTGGTCTCCCATCCAAGTACTAACCAGGCCCAACCCTGCTTAGCTTCGGAGATCTGAAGCCACAGTGTTATGGCTGCAGGCAAAAACAAATAGATAAGTTAAATAAAAGCCTAAAAGTAAAACAAAATGTGCAAGAGGATACATGTAGGTTGTGTGTACACATGTCATTTTATATAAGGGACTTAAGCATATGCAGATTTTGGTCTCCTCGGGAGTCCCGGCAGCAATCCCGCACACATACAGAGGGATGACCATACTGGCAAATTCCCCTCCAGAGCAGAGGTGCCTTAGCTTTCCACTATATCAGCAAAACACTTACATAATCAACCTAAAAAGAGAAAAGGCTTATTTGGTCCACAGTTTCAGTCCACGGCCACCTGGCTCATTGCTTTGGGCTTATAGTGAAGAGGCACACCATGGTAAGAGTATGTGGTGGGGGAGGCCTGGTCACCTCCTGGCAACTAGGAAGCAAAGAAATAGGAAAAGGTTGGGGTCCAACACCTGCTTCAAGGATCCATGCCCGCAACCAAACTTCCTTCCAATAGGCTCCACCTCCTAAAACATCCACCACCTCCCAACAGTGCCACAGGCTGGGACAAAGCCTTCAACATGTAGGCCTTCAGGGCACATTCAAGACCCAAACAACAGCAAGTGGTGCCCATTTGCATTCCCAATCCCAACAACACAATGTGTCCTGGCCCTGTTTTTGCTGCTTCTTTACCTTCTTGGTAAGTCCATGTCTGTGTCTTGGACGCCTCTCTCTCTCTCTCTGTGCCCGCATATATTCTAAAGTGTGTACTTTAACAACTCTGTAACTTTATTTCATTCTCTGAATTGTCCTGAAATTCTTTTCTGTGACGAAGCCAAGGACCCAGCTTAACCTGAGTGGAGGTCCCAACTAGGGGAACTCCTCAAGCTAGGTGGCCTTGCTGAGCTGTACCTCTCTGCTGTGCCACCAATACAAAAGTAAGGCCAAAATAGCCAGTGGTGGAGGGGAGGGGGAGGCAAGGCGGTGGAGGTCACAATGTTAGGGAAAAGCAAAAGAGCACACCTAGGAAACTGGGCAGTGCCTAAGAACAAGACAGAGATAACAGCAGCAGGTGAGACAGAAGAAGAGCTAGTCCCTAGAAATACCCCAGCTCACCTGCTCCACCCCAACAAATCCCACAGAAAGAGCCCACCACTAACAAGCTTCTGAAACACCCAGACGTAATCACTGAAGCATGCAGCCAGGAAAAAAGAAAGAGCTCTCAGCAAGTTAAAAAAAGATTTATTGCCATTCCAGACTTCAAATGAGCCCAGGACATGGGGCTGGCTATCCACGGTTCAGAAAGTTGTCACAATGCAACAGGTCAGGGGACAAATCCAGGTAGCCTGACATGGGATCCGCCCTCTCTTCATGGGGTCCCTGCTCCACAAAGCAGCAGCTGGGGTGCCTGCTCTTCAGCATCAGCCCCTTTGCCCAACAGGGATCCAAGGCAAGAGCAGGCAGCCTCCAGATCCCAGGGCACACAGCACTGAGAGGTCACAAAGCCCTCCTCTTCCACTGGCAGAGCCTCTCCTTGGGGCCGGACACTATGAATTTGGACCTATGGAGAGAGCAATGTGCCACAAGAGTTGTCCTGAGATGGAAAGGCCAAGGCATGTATGGCCTTGGCAGTGGCTGCATGCAACCTGCCCACTCATAGGCCAGATTTCCCCAAAACAAGTCCATGTGGCCCCTCTGGGCTTCAGAGAGTATAACAAAATAATTTGTTGCTGATATTTAAAAATTATAAGATTTTATATAAAAATCTAGGTTTTTGGCCTCTAGGGGGGAGTAAAATGAGACTATCTGGCAACACTCTTACATGGCAGCAACTGGCCACATCCAGATAGCAGCTGCCCTATGGACTGTGGGCACCATCTTGGATTCCACCTGTAACTGGAGATTAGACCTATCAATGCGTATGTGCTGGGTTCTTTTGTTTGTTTGTTCATTTGTTTTGTTTTGTTTTTTGGGTGTGGTATAGGGAATACTTATCATATCCACTGAATGTGTTATCTTTTTCAAACACAGAATAGTGGAGGTCATGCCTGGAAGCAACATCTTATGGCCCCTGCAGGCATATGAATTTGTAAAGAAGCTTAAACACCCACAGCATTCCTAAAATAACTCTCACAAGGGAACCTCTGCCACATACACCCTGTCCTTCAGGATACACTATGCCCAGGTGTGGGTTAGGTAAACCTAGAAGGGAACAGAAAATGAATTACAGAAGTTAATGGAGGAACAGATGAAAATCAACTATGTCAGCCCCTTTACCGTGGAAGGGGTTTGGAGTAGAATGAAGAATGTTAATATTCTCGCTGTGCTTTTAAATCAGTGACCAAAAAGAAGGAGAAAGTCAAAAAGGTGAAGAAGCCAAGGTTGGGTCAGTGGGAACTTTAAGGACCCCAAACATGTTGGTTCCCATTCCTTGACTATTTTGGAAAAGAAAGCAGCTCTTAGATAGAAAGTCGGGGGTGGAGAGGAGCATGGCTGGAGCCCAGGGATGCTCTGGGCTCTCAGGACCTGCCCCACCCCTCCTTCTGCAGGCCAGGGCATGTAAAATTTCCAATAAGGGCAGCAGAATCATCCCCAGACGGGACTCGAGGTGGGGCAGAATGGGCCTTGGCAAGCAGCAGACAGATGAAGAGAAGCCCCTTCCTCATGCCCCTTCATCCTGCTGGGGCTGCTGCTCCGTTATTTGCCCTTCAGCGCGGCGGCAATCTTGACACAGGCCAGGCGCTTTCCGCCGCTGCTCAGGATCCCCTCCACGCGGTAGTTCCCCGTGCTGAGCCACGATGGTAGCTCCAGGTCAGGCACCTCAAAATTACTTGAGGGCAGCAAGTAGGTGCCCTATGGGAAAGAAGTGTCCCCAGGTTAGGGATGCCTCTTGGTGGGAATCTTTCCTGGAGCCCCTCTAGGACCACAGCATCACCTGCCCTTCATCTCCTTCTCCTACCTACATAATTATAGCTAAAGAGCCCTGGAGTCACTTCTGATTCCAAGTCCCCCATTTCTCAGGTAGACAAACTAAGGCCCCCAAAACATAAGCAATTCTTACATACCCACAGACAGCAACCTGCAGGAGGAAAATGAGGACCTTCTCTCCAAACCTCCTCTTTACTTCTGTCCCAGGAGGCTGGCATTAGCTACCCCTCCCAAAGTACTTACTTCTTTGAAGGGACAGTGGCAGGGAAGTCCATAAGTGTGCAGGGGCTCTGGGCAGGGCTCCCCAGGGGAGATCAAATTGTCAAGCACATTGCAGAAGTCTTCATAGGTGCAGCTGCCAAGTTGCTCCACACAGGGGATCTTGACCCAGAAGCCAGCCACTTCCTTCTCCACAGTTAACTCCACCTGGCGAGACAGGATTTGAAAATGCTTACAAATGTGAATTTCAGGGCATACATATCAGCTCCCCTGGCCTCCTTAAAAGGTCAGTAACAGATTTTAATCACAGAATGTTTAAACAGATGGGATCTTAGAGACAGTCTGATCCTGGAATGACAATATTTGTGGCACATGCCCCAGTACATTCCTTCCCTGTGCCTGTGGTGGGCAATAATAATTGAATATGAGTTTTTCCCCCTCATTGAGCCACATACAATCCTAGAAATCTTTCAGCTGTCACTATTCATGGTTGGAGCTAACACCTGCATTAACTGGCATCATTTCCTGGACTTTCCTTCTGAGCCAGGTCTTGGCTACAGAACTCTTTTCTACGTAGGACTTAAGACAGCTGTAAGCAGCTGACTGGAGTTGGTCATCAAGGTGAAACCTATTGGCTGTTCTTGGACCATGTTTTCTCTGCCTGGGCACAAAAACAGAATGAAGAAGAATGGGGATTTGCAGGCAGATTACTTTTAGATTGGTCTAACAAGTCACATGGGAGAAGGACCTGGCAATCCACTCCCAAGGCAATCCTGAAACAGGCAGCCATTAAAAATCCTATGAGGGTCGTTATGAGTCAGATACTGACTTGACGGCACCTAACAACTAACAACAACAAGTCACAGCTAGGTGTGACAGATGACCAACCTGCAAAGTGATGGGCTCCCCAGACCCAGTTGGGGAGCAGGAAGAGGTCTAGAACCTGCTTCCCACCTCCGTGCTATCTGATCTTTCTCCCTGAAGATGGACTGATCCAGAAGCAGCCAGGGTTCCCAGGTGGACAGCCCAGTTGAATCTGGCACATGCTGAGCATTAGCTATATATATGTGTGTCTTCCAAATGCCCCAGATATCAGGCTATTGCCTGCCTTCCTCCACGCCCAGAAAGGAGAAGTCAGCACAGGCTGAATCTTGTATGGACAAGTTCAAGTTGCCTTCCTCAAGGGCCTCATCAGCGTTGCTTGCACTCATTCATTACCCACTCCCAGCTGCACAGTCCCCCTTCCAACAGCCCTGCCGCCTCTCTGGCCAAGTCTGCTCCTATTCCTCTGACTGGGAAGAGCCTGAGTCAGAAAGTTAGTTCTGTCATTTTGGAGTATGGTACCCTCGGTGGAATTACCCAACTTCCTTCAGTCTCCATTTTCTCATCTCCAAAAATGGGGTATTTTATAGTGCCCACCTCTCTCCCCACTGAGACAATGCTGCCCAGCACTTAGCAAGTGCCAGGAAAACCCTGCTTTCCTGCCTCCCTTCTGTCCCCGCCACCTCCTCATTTGGCCAGTACCCCAAGGAAACCCGTGAGCCAGTTAGGCCGTGAGCAACAGCACCGAGCTGGGCAGAGGCCATGAGGGCCAGAAGCCTGTGGAACTGCACCACCAGAAATGACAGTACTGACCCCCAGCCAGGACCAGCACAATACAGGAAGTGGGCAGATGAAGTCACTGATATCAACAGGCTGTTTCAAAACAAAGAAACAGCCAGGCATAAAATTCAAATTCGGGGATCAAACGATGGCTCACTTCCTCTTTTCACTCTCTTTGTGGCTAGATTATTCATGAAATACTACTGACAATGTAAAAAGATAGATCACTACAGAAAAAAGTTTGGACCTAAATCATAACTGGGATGCAAGGGTTTATTGAAAAATAATCCCACAAAAAGACATGCAAGGAGAAGAGAGGCCTTTGGCGAGGGGGTGGGAGACGGCGGAGGAGGTGCACAAGAGGGTAAGGGGGAAGTTATTTGTGCAGTGTACAATGAAACACATATATGGAAAAGTCACAATGAAATGCATGTCAGAATGAAATACATTAGGTGGTACATTAAAATTTTCCAATAAAAAAAAAATCTTGTGAGCAGAGCTGTGTGACAGATAAGTCACCATCAGTCTCTCTGGGGCAGGAGTTCTGATACTTCCACCCTTTACACAACTAAATCAACTCTTTAATGTCACATGACCTGGCTTAACAACTAGATAGACCAAGGCACCAATGGCAGGATCTGGCTGGGAGCCCCAGGGCCTGACTCATCTTTCCTCCCTGCATAAGCATCAGAGGGGCTTTCAACCACCAACTGCTATGGCCAAACCCTGAAAAGAAAAAAGAACTAAGCCAAAAACATACACCTACAAGAAGGTAGGGGCAACAAGATATGAGGCCAATTTGGACCAAGCAAAAGTGAGGGTAAACACAAAAGAAGTTACTTTGGCCCAAATTTATGACAGGTGATAAAGTGACAGAAAAAGAGTAGAGAGTAAAAGCCACTGTCGTGCCTGTGAAGAAGCCAGCAACAGCAAGCTGAGGCCAGGGAAGTATGTGTTCTGCTTTCTACTTCCACATCTATTGCATAGCCTGGAGCTCTTGGAAACATCAGCTAGTAATTTGCGGGGGGAAGAGCAGGAAGCAAGCATGACAGTGGCCAGCCAGAGGACAATATACACTCCAGGTTCTACCAGGGAGTGGGGAAATGGTGCTCAGGTGACCCTGAACGATATATAGCCTAGTATCCATCCTGCTGGGATTTAGCTCAGTGGGTAGAGCACCGCGCTGCAGTCTCTGATGTCCCGAGTTCAACTCCCAGCACCGCAAAAGTGGGAGAAGGACGTGGCAATCCACTCCCAAGGCAATCCCGAAGCACTCAGCCATTGAAAACCCTATGAGGGTCGCTATGAGTTGGATACCGACTCGACGGCACCTAACAACAACAACAGTATCCATCCTGCCCCTGTGATTTGGGATAAAGCACTTTCCATATTACTGATTAACTCAGTTATTGCTCATGAGAGAAAAGAGGTAAGGGCTATACACTAGTTACAGGCAAACAGATTACAAATCAGGACTCTTTTTAACTAATCAAGACAAAACCAGTTCCAGAATAGATCTGGACCAGAAATAGAGCACAGGGCACATAAGAACATCCTAGAGCCAGGTGCGTGATGGCTTATGCCTATAATCCCAGAGATTTGGGAAGCTGAGATAGGAGGATCACAAGTTCAAGACCAAAGGCAGCCTGTGTAACTTAGCAAGATTCCGGCTCAAAATAAAAAACATAAAATGGTCTAGGAGTGCAGCTCAGTGGTAGAACACTTGCAAAGTACATAGGAGACACTGGGTTCAGCCCTTAAGTACTGCAAAAGGAAATAAAAAAGAACATCCTAGAAAGGTGGTGATTCTAACTAGAGAATAAAGGAGCACAATAAATGGTGTTGCAACAGCTCTATAAAAGGCCTTGACTGTACTCTAAGAAAATATGCAAATGTGCACCCCCAAAATAGGCAATGGGAGAGAACAAATTGGCTATTCCCAAGTAAATACAAAAGGCAAATAAACTTATGAAAAGACATTTAAACTCACTAGATGACATAAATAAAATTTCAGAACAAGATCAGCGTTAATGTGTGGAAAAAGGCAAACCTATTATTGTGAATTAGAAGATAAGTTGGTTCAAATGTTTGGCAGCACTTTGGCATTGTGTAGCAAAGAGCTAAAAAATCTGTATCTAGATAACCTGAAAAGTATAAAAAGATGCATTATAAAGATAATTTCTAGTAAGCTGATTATAATAGTCAAAAGAAAAAAAGAGCAAAATAAACAAAAAACTACTCTGGAAACAAACTAAAGGTCCAGTAGTAGATTTGTTACATAAAATATGAAAGATCCACAACAGAGTATTTGTGCCATTAAAAATCATTAGGTGGACCTATACCAAATGCCATGGAAAGAAGTACAGAATACATTAGCAAAGTTAATAGCACATCTTATAAAAAAGGTCAAATTTAATAGCATGTCTTATAATTCCATCAGTACAAATGTGCACATAATTTCCAAATGCATAAAAATTCTGACAGGATATATAAATAGCTAATAATGACTACTGTATCTCTTAAGGAGTTATATTACAGGAGGACATTCTTAAGAAACACTGCTTATTTTCATATATAGCTATTAAAAATAAATATGTACATTATAGATATGATTGTATGGAAGAAAGTTACAGAGAACATCCTACAAAATGTTAAAAGTGTCTATCCCTTATTGCTAGGCCGTAAGATTTCAGGTGATTTATTTTCTTCCTCTTTTGACCACCTGCATTTTGTAAAGTGACTATAGGTTACTGGCAAATGGACGTGTCTATTTTATAATTAACAGCAACAACAACAAAACCCTATTGTTCTGATCTGGGCGCTGTGGCACACACCTGTAATTCCAGCACTCAGGAGGCTGAGTCAGGAGGATCCACACAAATTCAAGGCCAGCCTAGGCTATATACCAAATTCCACTGACAGCCTGGGCTATACAGCTAGGCCCTATCTCAAAGAAACAAAAAATAAAAACAAACAACAACAACAACAAAAAAAACCCAATTGCTACTCAGAGCTGTCAGATGATGTGAGCAGTGAGCTGTCACATCCAGAAAAGGCTACAGCATCCTGCCAGGCACCAGATATGGGTCATTCATGGCCAACATCAGTGGCTCCACTCAGTCCTGAGGAAGTCTGTGGATGTTTGCATCTCTTGCTGCTGCAGGCCTGCAGGATTCTGAACTTCTCCATACCTGAGAATGCACCTGTCCATGCCCCCTCCCTCTCACACCCACCCCGGCTCACCTTCTGAGGAGAAGTGAGAGGGACGCTGGTCTTCCCCTTCGCACTGACGGTCACATTTCCAGGAATGATAATAGGGTCAGGTTCCAATGTCAGGCTTTTGATCACGGCAGGATCCTTCCCTTCGTCACAGTTATCCCAGGAAAAGCTAGCAAACTGGTATGGCTAGGGACAATTAGGCAGCAAGGAGAGAGGAAAAAAGAGAAGTTGACCAAAGGAACCGTATCACATCTGAAGAATCAAGAGAACAGGCTACTGGCAATGTGACCTTGCAGGAGGCACCTCCCCTCTCTGAGCCTCAGCATAATTACACATCTTAAATCTGGGGTGATATTTGGCCTACCCCTTTTATAGGCAGCACAAAACCAAAAGACTCAAGAGGCATAATCTTCCCAAAATATGTCGCAAATTATAAGCCATATTATAACAGTCCTTGAACTTTAAAACATGGGGATGTTTAGGGGTGCCTCCTCAGACCCCTTACTTCCCTGCTGCCCTCTACTCTCCAGCCAGCCTTGGGAGCATATGAAAGGACAGGCCTCTGGAGGCATCACCTTTGTAGACCATGCCCAGTACCCTGGTTACACCAAATCCCATGCCGATCCAGGCACAAAACACAGAGGGGAACGGAACATACCCAAGCCCCACCCCCAGGGAACAGGACACACATGAAAAGATCCCCAGAGGGTCCCCTGCTGAGGAGCAATCCCCAGGGCGCAACTTCCCCCATCCTAGCCAGTACAATCTTGCTCCCATCCCATGATTCACTCCACAACCCCACTGACCCACCCATCATGGCCACTTCCCTTGTTCTTCCCCACCCCTCTCGGATCTCCTTAACCTACCATTATCTTGCCCAACTTTATGTGACCACCCATTTCTCAAAGCTATGGACCCCCACAATCTTGAACATGTCCTACACCATGCACCCACACACACATCCAACCCACCTCCCAAAGGCCACCTATGAGAGACCGTCAGCGCACTGACCATCCAGGCTCAGTCTTAGAAGGAAAATCTGTCAGTCCCCTCCCCGAAGCTGGCCTCCATCTTCAACACACCCATACACAAATGGATCCAGAGAGAACACCTTCCCAGAGGTACACGACACATTCTCTCTGCCTGATTTGGGAATTAAGACCCAAGAGGCTGGGCCACCCCAGGACACGGAGCTCAGTATCACCATGGGTTATAAGTTTGGGGTTGGGACTAGAGCACCTAGCTGAAGCTATGAGTCATGTCTAAGCTGAAATTGAGGAACGGACAGGAATTAAGGGTTCTGCTGATCTAGGGGAAAAGAAGACAGATGAAATCCCTCATCCTATGTATAAAGGCAATAAAGGAAGCAGGAAAGAGAATGGTTTTGGGGCATGTGGGAAAAGGCAGGCTCCGGTCAAGCAGAACTGGGTTGAAATCACAGCTCAGCCATATTTCCTACATGATGCTACAGGGCAGTGACCGCTTTGGAGCCTTGACTTCCACACCTTTTAATTGGAGGCATTTCCACCCTCTTCAAGGCTGTGGGGTAGAATTTAGCTCAGTTGGTAGAGCACTGCTCTGCAGTCTCTGAGGTCCCGAGTTCAATTCTCAGCACTGCAAAAAATGGGAGAAGGATGTGGCAATCCACTCCCGAAGGAATCTCAAACCAGTCAGCCATTGAAAACCTTATGAGGGTCACAATGAGTTGGACATGACTCAATGGCACCTAACAACAACTCAGGGCTGTTGCAAGGGTGAGAGTGTGTAGGTAGAGCTCCTGCTGCGGTGCCAGGCTGAGAGCATGAGCTGGCTCACTAAATGACAGCCATGAGACATCCCATCCTGCACTTCCTTCCCATTAGGTCCCCGAGATTCCTCCTATACCTGTAAAACTTCCCCTTTACTGGAGCTTCTAGGAATGGGTTTCTACTCCTTGGAATGAGAGGTTGAGGCATGACTAAGAAAGGCGGAACCAGTAAGGGTTTGCTTCAACCTTCATTCCACAAATATTTATGGAGCAACAATGACAGGCCCTGGGCTAAGGGCTGTGTCTGGAGTGGTGAACAACTGGACAGGGCTCCTGCTCTGCCTTGTGGGCCTTAAATGATGATGTCAATAAATATCACCCCCTGTGATCTGCGAGGGCCACAAAGGAAAGGAACAAAAGGTAGAGTTGAGAGGAACACAGGACTCTTCATTTAAATTTGGTGATGGGGAAGTGACACTTAAGCTGGACTCTTTCAGGATGAGGAGTCAGGATGTGGGTGCAGAGAAAGCACAGAGGTCCTGAGTAAGGAGCCTGACCGCTGCAGGCACTATGGGAAGGCAGATAGGTTGGGTGCATAGCATGAGGGACCGGATGAGGCTGGAGGGCCAGGAGGGTCATTTACCACAGGACCTCATAGGTCACAGTCAGGAGACTGAACAGACCTCAGGGCCGTGGAAGCCCACTGGAGGAAAGTACCATGCTCTGATTTACGGTTATGGAAAGAGCCAGGACTGGAAGAAGGGAGATCAGTCAGGAGGCCACCATCAAAGGGAAGAATGTCTTGAGTTAAGAGCTGAGCTGAAGACTGCAGGTGTAGCTCAGCGCTACAGCACCCACCCAGCATGGGCAAGGTCCTGGGTTCCATCCCCAGCATGGAAAGAACTGGGCTAAACTCTTCCAGATGGACAGGAGGACTCACCACTTCAGGGGGCTACTTTTCCCAATTCTAAGGCAGACCAATTCACATTGCAGATTTATTCCAACCTCAGCGAAGCTTCCAGAATGTCATTTGGAACCCCCTCCCCTCTCCTAAGCACCCTTTCCCAGCCCTGGGGAGACATAACAAGGCGGTTTCCCACTGATAGGGCCTTCTAGCTGCCTCTGGGGAAGGGCTTCTGCAGCTCAGGTCTCACCCTCTGGGGAAAGGAGACCTGAGGGGTCAGCAGTGCCCACCAAGTACCAGGGCTGGCACCAGGTCACCATCCCCAGCCTAGACCAACACATAGGAAGAGGCAGAATGTGGCCACAGGAAAGGCCCAGATCTGGAGGCAGACATACACGTACGAGTCAGATGTGGGTGAAATTCCCACCCAAGCTGCTCTCGCAAGCTGAGACCACGGGTGAGTTAACTCCTTAAAATTCAATTTCCTCATCTATTAAGTGGGCAGAATGTCTTCTGGCAGGGCTATTGTGAGGGTAAGAAGTTTATATATAAAAAGCACAGGGCTCAACTACTCAAGACTGTCAAGCTCCTGGAGAAAAAAAAAAAAATAGAAAGAAAAAGACAGAGAAACTGTCACAGGCCAGAGGAAGGCTGGGAGATGTGACAACAATGGCAACATGGGACCCTGGGCCAGGTCCTGGAACAGAAAGAGGATACTAATGGAAAACTGGTCAAACCCACATAAAGCCTAGAGTTTAGTCAATAGTAGTGTACCTATGTTGGTTTCACAGTTTTGGCAAATGTTTGTTGATAATACAAACAAGCTGGTAACTAGAAAAACTAGGTGACGAGTACACTGAAACTCTACTATCTTTGCAACTTTGCTTAAATCTAAATTTAAAGTCTAAAATTAAAAGTTTATTAGGAAAAGAAGTTCAAGGCTCAATGCATAGTATATAACATGTACAATAAATGTATACCTCATCAAAAGGTCTATTAAGCACCTACTGTCTGCCCTGCATGGGGCTAACCATTCTGCCCTGCTGTCTAATACTCACTAGAGCCTACAATCACAAGACTGATTAATACTAGAAAAGGAACTGAAATCCAGTGTTCCAGAGGCTCATAGAGTCACTTGTCAATCCACAGCCTTTGGCCCATGACCTTGGGATTAGGTCCCTCAATTTATAAACCCAGAAAGAAGATACAGATAATAGCAGATAAGAATCGAAAGAGCGACTCATCATAGTGACCACTACAATGTCTCAGGACCCCTCCAAACCTGCCAGTCTAGGATGTCACTTACAGCCAAAACATCTGAGAGAAGGGCAAGCTCAGAGCTGCTGGCTGGGCTTTACCTCACAGCCGCCAGCCCCGGAGGCAAGAGAAGCATTCTCAACTCCCACTCAAGGACAAGACACATATCCTTGGGCAAATGAGGTCAAAAGTCTTTGCTCCTTCATTCAACAGGCAAACTACACTTCCTGTCCCTGGGCCTGGTAAAGCCAAAGCCATTGGCATATATCACTTTGAGATCCTACAGGTGTCCCATCCATGAAGGGACTCTCCTGAGCTGACAGCCAGCAGAGACATCACACTCATTTTACACGAGAAGAGACCTAGGTTCAGGGTGTCCATACTGGGAATAGGAGAAGGATCAAATGTTAGGCCTCCCCACTTACAGTCCTATCCACTTCTCCCTGCACATATTGTTCTCCAGCAAACCTCCAAAATGGTGGGAGAGAGGGGATCTAGAGCAGACCTATCCCCTCCCTGCCAGAGATGACTTATTCACAGCTATACAGCAAAACAGGCAAATGGAACTGGGCTTTTTCAGTCTCGGAATGACAGAACTTCCCTTTCCCAGGGTTCTGCAGCATGGGGTGAAAGAGAAGTGAAGGGGGAAGCTTGGAAGGAGGGGGACCTGTCCTCTCAGTGGGTCACAACAGGAGGGGGGTGTCACACGGCTGGACCTCTGTCACCAGAAAGGAAAGTCTGGACACTGGTCTGAATGGGCTCTCATCCCAGCCATCCTCTGGAATGAGCTCAGAGCACTCTATTGAAGCAGAAGGGATGAGGTGCCCGGCCCTATCATGGGAAAATGGGAAGTGGGGGCGGGGTGTGCAAGTAGCAGGATTATAGGGCTGAATCTCTCCATCTGGGGACTGCTTGAATTTTGCCACTCTGCAGTTTCGCTCAGGCGCTTGGAGGGGGGCAGGAGAGCATGCAGCAGGCGAGATTAACCCCTCTAAAATAGTCTGGGGGAGCTGGGATTTAGCTCAGTTGGTAGAGCGCTGTGCTGCAGTCTCTGAGGTCCTGAGTTCAATTCCCAGCACCACAAAAATGGGAGAAGGACCTGGCAATCCACTCCCAAGGCAATCCCGAAACAGTCAGCCATTGAAAACCCTATGAGGGTCGCTATGAGTCGGATACCGACTCGACGGCAGCTACCAACAACCAACAACAAAATAGTCTGGAGCACAATACTCTCATTGTAAAGATCAGAATCCCATGGCTGGTGGCTTTAGTCTCCTCTGCTGCCGAGAACACCCTCTAGAGAACAGTGCGGCCACACTCATACTCCACCCTGACCCGCACATTCTGGGCTGGGCCGGGAGGTTCCAGGCAACCTCTTAAAGGAGAGGACACTCACGTGGTTCAGACGAATACGTGCAGGGTCTGCAGGGCCAGCGAGAATCAAGCCCAGGACCATCAGGAGCATCAGGGAGTGCATGGCGAAGGATAGGTCCACGCGAGGTCAACGACAAGGATCGTGTCTGCGGAGGCGCCTATAAATGCCCGCCTGGATGGCTTATGCAAAACTGTACACTGCTATGCAAAGCTGAGCTCAGCCACTGGCAGATTTGCCCTGCTCCGCCCCGTCTGGCAGAGATTTCAGAGCTGGAGGTAGGAGGGATCTTCCACACTGAGCCCCTCCCACCTAGCTCGAGCGTCAGCTGCCTCCTTCAACGGGCAGAAGGCGGAGCCGGGGTAGAAAGGGGGCGGAAATGAGTATGGCGGAGAGGACAGAGCTTGGCACGAGAGAGGGGCGGGGCCTAGCGCGTAGACGAGCGGAGTTGAGCACGAGGAAAGGGCGGGGCTGAGCGCGGGGGGTGGGGCTGAGCGCGGGGGGCGGGGCTGAGCGCGAAGAGGCGTGGCGCTGAGAGCGGGGGCGTGGCGGAACTGAGCTGTAGGAGGGGCGTTCAGCTCTGGGCTAGGTTGGCGCAGGGCCCTGCAAGGCGCGAGGGAAGCGCACAGCTGTGGTTACTAAACTGGTCCTGTGACCATCACCACAGGAAGGGCCTTTAGAAACCCGGGCATCCAGTTTTTTCACGCTCGAGTCATTCTTGATAAAAGTGCCGTGCTCCCTGGTGGTATTAAGCTTCCCCATGTCCATGTTCCGAATCATTGTGTCATTTTATTTTCATGATAGTAACTAACAGTCACACACGTAAGGCGTGCTAAGGACTTCTGAGAGAATCTGGTTTGGGCCTTTATTTTAACACTACGGGAACTGCGACACAAGGTGGTTAGCTTTCTCAAAGTCACAAGGCTAGGAATCGATGTAAGCATAGTGGAGCTTGTATAGCCCGTCAGCCGTGATTTTGTTAGGCTACTACACTAGTTGAAGTTTGCTTTTAAAAATGTATGTAGAGAGAAATATTCCCACCAAATTGCCACTAGACTGTAAACTCCACAAGAGGTGGCACCATAACTTTTAGTCACTAATGAATATCCAATGTCTGACACAAAAAAATCAATTTTTGTTGAATAAATGAATGCATGAGTAGAATTTAAAAGTCACCTGATCATCTTTTTAATTTTTTTTTGTTTGTTTTGGAGCTAATTTTAGACTTATAGAAAAGTTGCAAAAACAGTGCAAAACTCTCGTCCAATCTCTCCATTGTTAACATCAAATTATGGTATGTTTATATAAACTAAAGACATGACTATAAATTCATGACTATTAATCGGGCTCCAGACTTTACCTTAGGATCCTCTCATTATGATAAACTCTGCCCTCTCCCATGTAGCCAAACCTCTTCCTTACACAGTACAATTTGAGGTCTAGAGAGGAAGACTCTCTAGACTTGCCCAAGATTAGACAGCAAAAGTGAAACGAGAAATCACTTGCCCTGCAGCTGATCCCACAGGTATGAGAATCCCATGTAAGTCTGCTACTTGGTGGGTGTGGAGGGCCACAGTGCCAATGCTGGTACACTCTGCATCATTGGGAAGTAGGCAGAGCCTCCCTTCTAGCAATATTCATTTTTCTGGGTAGCGGCCAAGTCCCCTCAACACCATTACCCACTTCCTCCTGACTCCTAGGTAGTCCATCTCTTGGCCTCAGACACAGTCCATCATTATACAGAGGTCAGAGGCCTTGGGCAGAGAAAGGTTAATTCTCCTAGCCACCTTGCAAGACTGCTCAGTGAATGGGCTCATTCTTCTCAGATTAGTGTACCTGGCACATATGAGAGGACTTGGAGCAAGTTCTGGAAGCCCACAGACAGTGACTGGGAACAAAAACCATGACCAAAATGGAAGGAGGGTCCGGACACCAGCCTCTTGGAGTTGCTTCAAGACCCAGGCTTGCATCCTGGCCTTGCTGGCCTTGCATCCTGGCCAGACAGAATAGGAAGACAGGGAAAATCTGGGGGACATGAGAAGGAAAGGGCTTCTCTCATCCTGAGATCTGGTCTGGATCTTGTTGTTAGGTGCCGTTGAGTCGGTGTCCAACTCATAGCGACCCTATGTACAACAGATGAAACATTATTGTCAATACTTCTCTGCTCTTGATAGGGTTTTCGATGGCAGATTGTTTTTTGAGAGTGGGTTGTTGGGTCCATCTCCCAAGCCTACAGCAGGTGGTGTTCTAGGCGGTCTCCCGTCCAAGTACTAACCAGGCCTGACCCTGCTTAGCTTCTAAGATCTGACGGGTTCGGATGCCACAGTGGTACAGGTGGTCTGGGTCTTATGAGCTGAGAATTCCAATATGATCAAAAGAAGAAAAGCTGCTGTCAGAGTTGCCTGCATAAAAATACCAGTGCTTCCCCAAGAATCTCACCAAACTAGATTATGGTCTATAATTAAAGTTAACAGACATAGGTAATTTCCTTAAGACTAGATACAGTAGGAATTTTCTCGACTAACCCAGTCTAGGTATTTAAACAATGCTCCCTTTCCAACTTTTAAATCTATACCAGGCACCCACTGGGACCTTGGTGAGCAATGTAACTTGAAAAGCCCCAAATCATACATATACCCATTGTAAAGACACCTAGGGGTGCCTCTCTAGACACCTGTGCTCACTCTGAAGCATGTACTATTCCTTACTCTTGATCTAATAAACTCAAAGGGCTGGATTTTGGCTCAGTTGGTAGAGTGCTGCTCTGTGGTCTCTGAGGCCCTGGGTTCAATCCCCAACACCGCAAAAACGGAAGAAGGACATGGCAATTCACTCCCAAAGCAATCACGGAAAAATCAACCACTGAAAATCCTATGAGGGTTGCTATAAGTGGGAGACAACGGCACCTAACAACAACAATAAACTCAAAACTCTGTTGTACTTCTCTGTTTCATCCTGAAATTCTTTTTGGCAACTGAGACAAAGATCCAGCATCTCCCCTGAGTGGAGGTCTGGAGAAAGGGAACTTCTCAGAGCAGGTGGTAATGTTGGGGTACACACCCCTAAACTTACTGACACTGCCACCTACTACTGTAAGAGCCTGGGCAGGGGCCTTAACTCTCTGGCCTCCATTTCCTCATTTGCAAAACAAGGATTTAAAGTAACAATGAGGAGGCTGAAGCTACCTTCAGTGATAAGCTGTTCATTCATGCACTTACAGATTCAACAACTGGCCAAGATAAAGGCCCTGTCCCCACCCCACGGACACATCCCCAGCTCCACCAAGACTAGACTCCAGTGAAGAGCAATCAGCATGTTAAGAAACCAACAAGATGATTCTATCAAGTAATAATCCCCAAAGACAAAAAGTCACATTAAACTAATACACAGTGGGGGATCCTTGCCTGTTTGAGTGGGATAAGAACTCTGAGGAGGTAGACTTTGACCTTCTTTGGGGAAAATGAGAACCATTTACAGGAAGAGCCAATGTGAAAATCAAACATGGTCAAGATCACCAGGAGTACACATTGCAGTCCTCTGGGGAGATTTTTCAAAACTGTAGCTCCTGCCTGGTGAGGTGGTGCAAGCCTGTAATCCCAGCAAATTGACTTGGAAGGTGGAGGCAGGAGGCTCTCAAGTTCAAGGCCATAGGCAACCTTAATAACTTAGTGAGACCCTGACTCAAAATAAAAAATAAAAAATGGGCTGGGGATGCAGCCTAGTGGTAGAGCACTTGCAAAGTATATGCGAGGCCTTGGGTTCAACCCCAAGTACTGCCAAAAAGAAAAAAAGTATAACTTCAGGCTACACCCCAGCTGTTTACATCTTTGGAGGTGAGACTTACTCACTGATATTTAAAATCCAAAGGGATTCAAATACGCAGCCAAAGTTGACATCCAGTGATATAAAATACCTAGCACACATATAGTGCTGGAATTTAGCTCAGTTGGTAGAGCACAGCTCTGCAGTCTCTGAGGTCCTGAGCTTCATTCCCAGCACCACAAAAATGGGAAAATGATGTGGCAACCCACTCCGGATGCAATCCCGAAACAATCAGCCATTGAAAACCCTATAAGGGTTGCTATGAGTCAGACACGACTCAACGGCACCTAACAACAACAACAACAAGCACACATATAACAGGTGCACACATATATAACAGTTGTTGTTGTTAGGTGCCATCCAGTTGTGTCAGATTCATAGCAACTCTCTTAGGGTTTTCAAAGGCTGATTGTTTTCTGGATTTTTCTGTCACTTCCTCCTCCCATTTTTGAAGTGCTAGGGATTGAACCTGAGTCCCCAGAAAATACGGAGCAGCAGTCTACCAACTGAGCTAAACACCAGCTGAAGAAGGGCATGGCAATCCACTTCTGAAGCAATCCCAAAACAATCAGCCATTGAAAACCCTGTGAAAGTCGCTATGAGTTGGACCTGACTCCACGGCACCTAACAACAATAACAAGGAGTAATGAAAACTGGAAGTTGTTCCCATCTAACTACTAGTGACAATGGGCTTCCTGGAGAAGTAACTGGGTCCAAGCCTTGGAATAACCTGACCAGGAAGACCTTACAGCCATGTTCACATTCTTGGTGACCAGGCTTACTTACTCCTAAAGGCTGGTGTGTGTACCTGTGTGTATATGTGTGCCCTAAGTGTAAAGAGTGCTTACCACTCAAATATGTGTGAAGCAACCATGTGGGTCAGATGTTGTTGTTAGGTGCCATTGAGTCAGGTCTGACTCATAGCGATCCTACGTAAAACTGAATGAAACAATCCCTGACACTATGCCATGCCTGGCACTATGTCAGTGCTTCTCTGCTATTCATAGGGTTTTCAATGGCTGATTGTTTCAGGATTGCTTAGAGAAGGGATTGCCACATCCTTCTCCCATTTTTTGCAGTGCTGAGAGTCAAGCCCAGGTCCTCAGAGAGTACAGAACAGCACTCTACCCCCCAGGTCAGATATAGAGGTCATAAACAAGTGATGCAAACCTCAAACATCATTTGTGTGTCTTCATTGTGTTTCTTAGCAATCTTTACTCAGTGCTTAATGTTTAATTTGTTAAAGTGACATGTCCCTAAGTTATGAACTTCCAGCTTTGCCTGAGAAATGACAGGGCCACAGTCCTTTGGAGTTAAAGTACCCCATCTTTGGTTCTCCAGTCTCCACAGTTCCTCTCCCATTTTGTTATCATCTGATCTCTCCGTTGAAGCTTTCAATACCAACTTTACTTGGGACACCTGGCTATTCTGGTCATTAAGCGACAATTTTCAAAGATAAAATCATACCTCTTATCTAGATATAAAATAAACACACATTAAAGGTTTGATTTAGCTCATTCAATGAGGCAATCTATAAGATGTTACAATAGGTTCAAGGAAAATCCAAAGAACAAACATATCAGGAATAACAATATAAATGTAAAGGCAAAATTGGCCTCTTCCATAGTAGAAGGAAGACATTTTAAACTCCAAGGGACAAAACTCTGCACGTCTATAAGCAAAGACTAGTTGTCACTGGTATGAGTTACCTATGACTTCAGAGGCCATGAAAGACACAGGAAATGTGTAAGGGTATGCTTTAGACAATGAGTACTTTCCCATTAAAGTCATTTTGTTTCTCTACATGACCAGACAAACTCTTTAACCTCATTGGGCCTCATTCTCCCATCTGTAAGAAGGTAAGGTCAAACTAGATCATCTCCAAGGTTCCATTCAACTTGAACAGTCTGTGTACATGTATATGTATTGAACTGGAAGGAGGCTGGGGCAGAGCTCAGTGGGATAGTTCTTGCCTACAATGCAGGAAGGGCTGGGGTTAGCTCAGTTGGTAGAGTGCTGCTGAGCACTCTCTGAGGACCCGGGTTTGATCCCCAGCACTGCATCCCGAACAATCATCTATTGAAAACCCATATGACTCAACTGCCACCTAACAATAATAATGATGCAAGAGGCCCTTGGTAGGGGCGGGGTGGGGGGAGTATGGCAGAGCTGGAAGGAACACTACAATTTATTTCAACGGGATAGCCTCTTACTATTCAATTTTAGAGAGAAAGAAACCGAAACTCAGAGAGTAACAGTAATTGCCTGCTCCAGAGCCACTCAGCAGAGGTGAGATGAGGGTCCACATTCCTGGTCTCCTACCTCTGAGCCCTTCCTCTGGACAGGACTGCAGAGCAGATAGGAGAACTACCCCCTTCTAATCTCACTTGTCTGAAACCTGAGAACACTTGGGGGCCAACAATGTCGTGGGGAGAAGGGGTGGGATTGGTCCAGCAGACCAAGCAGGGCTGGGGAAGTTACCTTGAGGGGGCAAGATGAAGGCCTCTGTGCAAGCAGGCCTTGCTCTGATTCCCGAAGATTCTCATCTCATTAAGATCTTCCCCTAGAGCCATGGCTCTCACTGCTGGCTATACACTGGACTCACCTGAGGAGCGCTAAACAATTCCCATGCCCAGGCTGTGCCTTAAGGTGAGACCCAAGCTTTGGCACTTTAAAAAGTCCCCCAGGGAATTCCAACATGTAGCCATGGCTCTGAAGCAATAATATGTATGCAAAGCACCTGGGAACTCATGAAAATGCAGACTATGATTCAGCAAGTGTGGAGCAGAGCCCAGTAATTTGCATTTTTTACAAGGTCCCCCATGAACCTGGCCAATGCTGGGCACCACAGTTTGAGTAGAGGCTCAGGAAATGATGTCCCAAAGCATGGCACTTTGACATGCTGGGTACTTTGAAATGAAGGACATTGAAATGGCCTCAGAAGAAAATCTCTGACTTTCGCCTTCTCTCCTCTCTCCTGGCCTCCCATGCCCTCCAAGGAAGGCCATGAAAACTAAGAATCCCTGTTTCCCCAGGGGAATCATAGAAACCAGAATCCCTTTCCCCCAAAGCCAGCCACAAAACCTAGAAATATTACTCTACCCACCCCCTACCTTTCTGTGCAGAAGCGGAGCATAAAGCAGTTCTCTGACCGACCTTATCTAAGAGTAGATCATAAGACCCTGACTCCAGAAGGAGTCTTAGGTTGCCCCTCCTTTAGAAGGAAGGAAGGCCACACAGAAACATCCAGAAGAATCCGAGCAGACAGGCCTTGGTGAGTTCCCCTCTCTGGCTCTTACCATGGCGTCATCCCCTTTCAGTCCAATCAAATTTCTGTGTGGCTGTGCATTCTTTATTAAATGTGAGCATAAAATGGACAGTTTCCCCTGGAACTTTGGGTCTTCCAATGTGAAATCTCTAGAGTTATGTAAACTTTTGATTAAATAAATTTGTTACACTTTTCTCTTGCTAACCTTTGTCTTGGTATGGGGTGCAGGCTGTGACCCTTAGATGGGGAAGGAAGGTATCAATCAAGGGACCAGGTAGGCAGACTTCCCCACCACTGGGTGGCAGGAGTGGGATACAGATGCAGACACTTATTTCCTCCTAAGGAAAGTGGCTAGAGAATTTTCCCTTCCCGGTCTGCCTACTGGAATAGGACAGGAGGAACAAAGCTTTAGTTCTCCCCCAGTCCTCGCTCACGTGTTACCCAGCTACTGCAGGGAGTAGGGGGTGTGAATTCCACCATGCCTCAGGACAAGTCCAGATTCAGCTGGGTGAATAGAAGAAGGCATACCAGAAATCTGTTGCTTCCTGCCTCCTCTTTCGCTTCCTGCCCCTCTGCAGGCTTCCAACAAGGTTTTCAAGGATTATGTGAGTTTAACAGACCCTGGTTCTTTCTGCTAGTAATTGTCCAACAACGATAGTCGCACTAGTCTTGGGAGATCCAGGCAATGACTAAGAGAACCTTAGCTGTCTTATGAGTCCCACAACGGATGGGTTGAGGGTCAAGGTATGAGAACCTTGAGACGTCTTAGGCCTTCAGACCCGGATTCCAAGACGGTGAGGAGCAGGGCACAGGCACCAAATATGAGCTCATCAGCACCATAATCACAAGGTCTTTCATGAGCCCTTTACAGCTTCCAAAGCCTCTATAACCTGTCTCATTCACTCATTCAACAAATATTTGCCAGGCAGAGAAAATGCCAGTGTCTCGGGCTCTGGGATGCAAAAGAGACATCTGCCGGCTTGTAGATGCTATCCCCACAGCAGCCTCACAGACTTGACCTTCGAGCTGGGTGGATTAGTGAGACGCCGGCAGCCACCTGTCGCACATGCGTTCCGCCACCAGAGGGCGACCGCTGCCCGCTCGGGCTCGCCTTGGCCTGCCGCATGCTGGCCAAACAGGCTTGCAAATGAGATTTTTCAAGAGAAACTGGAAATCTGAATCTACAAGTATTTAAGGGCGGGCACCTAATTCAAATCTTTACAAAACACTCGGCATGAGCTGCAAATGGGTCTGTAGGGCAGACTACCCTGAAAACCCCAGTGGGCAAACTCCGTTGAAGTGTGACCCCAGGGTGAAGCCAGAGCTTCACATCATTACTCTCAGCGCCCTCGTTTTCTTTTACATGGGCGGGGACAGTGAGGTCCGCTGGAAAAGGGGACTTGCCCAGGTTTGTCGGAGCAGTCAAGGGTAGGATGTTCTCGATGTAATTTAGGGTGCGGGGCCTCGGGCCAAAGAGTCCCTGGTGATGTGACTCAGTAGCTCAGGAGGGCTGGCCTGGCCCCGGGGAGCACCGAGGGGCTGGGGAGGTCGCCAGAGCCCGAGGGCAGGAGGGGGAGCGGGAGTTTATTTTTAGCCGCCCAGAGTGTGCCTCTCAACCTTATTTAGACATCAGGCGACAGGGTGAGCGGAGGCGGCAGGGCCGGGGGAGGAGATAGCCCGCTCCCCCTCCCCGATTCCTCTTACAACTGCTCTTCCCTGCCCGCCGCTAAGCATCCTTCCTGGGGGCTCCGGGGCAGCTCTAAATAGCTGATGGCGCGGGCGCCCTGCGGTTCTCGCCGTCTAGCTCAACCCTCAACCTCCATCCGCTTCTCCACACCCACCCCCGCACACACACATACACCCCAGCCCCGCGAGAAAAGAGCCCTGGGACACCCCCCCCCCATGTTGTCCCTTCACCTTCTGGCCTCACGGGGCTAGCTATTCAGAAGCTGAAGCACTTGTCACGGCGGTTTATAGCTCTGATTATAGTATGCCACCGGCCTGGGTTCAAATACCCAGGATGATCCTAAGCAGGTGACTTTCCCGGTATTCGGTATTCGTGAAACCTGAGCTGCTTCTTATCACAGTGGAAAAAGTAACCCATCCCATCTCCCTCAGGGGTCCTGAGGATTGAATGTGGTAAAGTATGTAAAGAGCTTAGCAGATCATAGTAGAACTTCAGTCAATGGTCCTAATGGTAATTAAAACTATGGGCTCTGTTATAGTTTGGACCCGGCATGCTTGCCAAAGACTCCTGTGTTGAAGGTGTGTCCCCAGAGGCAGCAATAGAGGTGGGGCTTTGGGGAAGTGTTTGAATCACCAGGGTTCTGACCTCACCCATGAGTTAACCCATTCATGGGTCCATAATGTGCTGGGCTGTCCAGAGGCAGTAGAAACCTAGGCAGGAAGAGGAATGGGTCCTTGGGGGCATGCCCTTAGGGTCTATACATTCCCTTCCTCTGGTCTCCCTCCCAGAGCACTCTTCCCACCCCTTCCCAGGCACTAAGAGGTGACAGCTTTGCTGCCGGGCATACTGTTGATGCTTTGCCTCACGCAGGCCCAGAAACAATGGAGCCAGCCAATTGTGGGATGAACTTTCTGAACCCACGAGCTAAATCAATCTTTCTTCCTTTAAGTTGATTTTCCCAGGCATTTTGTGACAGCGAGAGAAAGCTGACTAACACAGACCTTGTGCCTAGGAAAAAAATAGAATTGCTCACACCGGCAACTGTGAATGTAATCTCTGGAGGTCCATGGACATTCTGAGGACTTCTGAGCTTAATCTGACTTCCAACTCAATCCAACTCATCCATCTGTTCACTCTTTTATTCAACAAATCTTTGCTGGAACTTACTCGATGAGAGCACTGGGCAGTATGGGGTAGGGGCCATGAAGCCAGAGAAGTGAAAACAGAGGTTACCCAAATATATACATATATGTGTATATATATGTATGTATGTATGTACATATATGTGTGTATATATGTACATATATGTATGTATGTACATATATATGTATATATGGTATATATATGTTTTAAGAATGAAACAACTATATTAAAATTGAAATAATAGATATCAATAAGAAAAGATGATTACAAGTCATGTTTGTCTTCTACAGTTTCAGGCAGTGCTCACAGTGGTTGCCATAGCAGAAGAAGCAGGACTTGTTGCTGTGTGAAGCCTCCCAGCTCTTCTCTTGTGCACATTGCACATGGTACCACACATTTCAAACTTAGGAATCATGCAGTTGGTAGGCAAGCTGGAGGTTCCGTTACATACTCCATTGTTGTTGTGCTTCACAACTTGTGTTCTCGAGTTCCAAAAACCACTTCAAAATGATCTCACACTCCTCAAACAACAGCCATGTTCTCATCCTTTCTTTGGTTGTCCTGCCTGTCCCATGGTGGCACTACCATTCATTTGATGATTACCATCTTTTGAGTGAACCTCATACTACATGTTGCTACCATAATTCAATTCAACTTCAAAAAGTAATGCATAGATAGTAGCACCTTAAATGTGTGTTTGTGTGTATACACAAAGATATATATATACATACATATATATATATATATATATATATATATATATATATATATTCTTTGGCACCCTGGTATATGTGCTTTATTCAGGGTCACAGTGCAAATCAGAAGCAAATCAAGGGTCAGAATGAAAATCTAGGGCAAAGAAAAAGAGGGAAAGAAGGAAAGAAGGAAGGAGAGAAGGAAAGAAGGAGAAGGAGAAAGAAAAGAAAGAAAGAGAAAGAAAAGGAAGAAAGAAAAAGAAGGAAGGAAAGAAAGAGAAAGAAAGAAATAGAGAGAGAAAGAAAGAAAAGAAAGAAAGAAAGAAAGAAAAGAAAGAAAGAAAGAAAGAAAGAAAGAAAGAAAGAAAGAAAGAGAGAGAGAGAGAAAGAAAGAGAATGAAAGTAAGTCTAGGGCTGAGGGTTTGGCTCACAGGTACAGCACTTGCCTAGCATGCACAAACAAGGCCCTGGGTTCAATCCCAACACTGCCAAAAATGTGGGTGAAAACTTATTCTATTAAAGTATAATTTATATTCAAAAAGCTGCACATAGTCAGTGAATATATTTTGACAAATGTGCCTACATGTGTAAACCCATGACACTATCACCACAATCAAGGTCACAGGCATATCCATCACCTCTAAAAACGCTCTTCTGTTCTGTCTTTGAGGCTATCTTGTATTTTTACTTTTGTCTTACAGTAAGAACATTTAACATGCAAGATCTCTTTAATAAAATTTAAGTACATATTCAAGTACTATTAACTATAGGATCTGTGTTGTACAGTAGAGCTCTAGAAATTATTCATCTTGCATAGCATAAACCCTATGCCCATCCAGAAATAATTCCTCATCTTCCCAGCCCCTCAACCCCATAGACTGCCATTCTATCCTCTGCTTTTATGAATTTGACTGTTTTGTTGTTATTGTTAGGTACGGTCAAGTCATGTCTGACTCATAGCAACCTTCACAGGGTTTTCAACAGCTGACTGTTTTGGGATTGCCTTGGGAGTGGATTGCCACGTCCTTCTCCCATTTTTGTGGTGCTGGGAATTGAACCCGGGACCTCAGAGACTGCAGAGTGGTGCTCTACCAACTGAGCTAAATCCCAGCCCCTTGACTGTTTTAGATACCTCAAATAAGTGGAAACATGACTAGCTTATTTCACACAGCACAATGTCCCCCAGATTCATTCAGTTTTATTGCAAATGGCAGGACTTCCTTCTTTTTTAGGGATTAATAATGTTCAATTGTATGTTATATATATAATATTTTCTTCATTCATCTGTCAACAGACATTTAGGTTGTTTTCACATCTTGAGTATTGTGAATAATGCTTCAATGAACATGAGAGAGCAGCTATCTCGTCAAGATGCTATTTTCAAATCTTTTGGATACATACCCAAAAGTGGGTTTGCTGGATCACTAGTAGTTCTATTTTTGGTTTTTTGAAGAACCTCCATCCTGCTTTCCATAGTGACTGTACCATTTTACATTCCCACCCACAGCACACAAGATTGAAAGTCTCTTCAATCCCAGTCTTAACTCCTTTAAGGAAGAATTTCTGCCTCTGAAAAGGGACCCTGAACAAGACCCTTTCCAGTCGCAATCAAAATGAGTCCAAGGGCTGGGGATGTAGCTCAATGGTAGAGTTCTTGAGTAGCAAGAGTAAGTCTCTGGATTTCACCCCCAGCCACTGCCCCCAATCCCCAACTAAAAAGCCAGTTTAGCCGGGAGTGGTGGCACATGTTTGTAATCCCACCACTGGGGAGATGGAGGCGGGAGGATCTCAAGTTCAAGGCCAGCCTGGGCTACACGGTGATACGTTGTCTCAAACATCCCCTCCTCTGTGCACCAAAAAAAATGGATCTGAGTGCCCATTCCTTGAGGACCCCACCTCAGGACACCCTTTCTTGAGTCCGCCAACGCTCCTGACCAGTGTTGCCTCTGCTGCATATGTCCCATAAGGGGACACTCCCAGTCAAACCACACACCCGATTCTTTGACCAGTTGGAAGATCTCCCCTTCTCTAGGCATTGCACCCCACATCCTGGGCGCTCTACCCCCTGCTCCTAGATTTTCCAGACAGCCTGGAAGACAAACCATCTGCCTCACAGGATCCTGACTCAAAGGTGCCTCACGGGAAGGAAGAGAGGGCGGACAGGAAGCCCCAGAAGCTTGATGCCCTTCCAGCCTTGCCCAACTGCCAAGCTGAGGCCTGAACTTAGGGTCCAAGCTATGCAGGCTCCCCAGCTCTCTCTCAGGGCAGCGGCTGCTTTAAGAAGCACAATGGGGGCTGATCCCTGCTACTGTCCTTGGAGCCTGCCCAGGGCCCTGATTTAAAAGGTATTGCAACGTTTGTAAAAACAAACATGTGTTGTAACCCAAGGCCCTGTAACCACAACACTGCCTGCTGTTAGCTGCGCCTCCCAAGCTGAGAGTAGAGGAAGCTGCTCCCCGCCCACCCAGCACCCCACACACTGCCGGGAGCCGTAGTTACCATATTATATCTGGCTGGGAGCTCAGCGGGGAAGGCAGGGCCTCAATTGGACCTCTGTGCTGCCATCCTTCCAGACCCAAGCGCCTGTGACCCTCACCAGCTCCCTCCTGACCCATCCCAGGAGATGCTCTGCGCCCCAGGACAGCGCTTTCCGTGCCTTTTCCAGGAGAGCCAGGAGTACCTTGGATAACACCTATCTGACCATGCCACGCCCACTGCCTTCAAGATTAAAGTTAAAATGCCTTGGCCAGGCCTCCAAGGCCTGTCCAGGTTTGTCTAGAGCTGTCCAGATCCACCCCACTCTCCTCATTCTCCCAGCCCTCAAGAGACCCTGAGGCTCTAGGGGACCTGAAAATGCCGCATAGCACTGGCCCCATACGCTCTTTCCAAGCTGTTGCTGGCAAGAACCCGACTTCATCTATAAAGCCCAGTTTACACGCCACAGCCCTGGCGCATCTGCCCCGACCTTCACTGGCCCAGAAAGGATTAGTCATTCCTTCTGCTCCTGTGGTATTTTTCCATACCCTTGATCCATTATCTGTCTACCTAGACCAGATGCAGTAGAATCTCCCACAAATATTTTGTTTAGCTTGCATGCTGATTTGTGTGTGTGTGTGTGTGTGTGTGAGAGAGAGAGAGAGAGAGAGAGAGAGAGACAGAGAGAGAGAGAGAGAGAGAGAGAGAGAGAGAGAGAGAGAGAAAGGCAATTTTACCTTTAAAAAAAGATTTCCATCAGTATACAGGTTCCTCAAAAAACTAAAAATAGAACTACCATATGATCCAGCTATACCATTCCTGGGTATATACCCTAAATGAAGGAATCAAAGTCAGGATACAATAGAGATGCCTGCACACCCACATTTTTCATGACACTATTCACAATAGCTAAGTCATGGAATCAGCTTACATGTTCATCATTGGATGAATGGATAAAGAAAAGGTGATATATATATATGAGTATTATTCAGCCACAAAGAAGAATGAAACTATATCATTTGCAGGAAAATGGATGGAACTGGAGATTATCATGTTAAGTGAAATAAACTCAGATTCAGAAAAATAAATACTACATCTTTTCTCTCATATACAGAATCTAGATTTTAAAAAGGGCTGAAAGCAGAAAGGGCACTATTTGGGGGAAGGGGTACTAGAAGGGGAGGAGGGGATAAGAAAGAGTGAAGGGGAAATGAATATGACCAAAGGGCATTATACACAGGTATGAAAAAGTCATAGTGAAACCCAGTACTTTGTACAAGTAATATATGAAGGGAAAAAAAGGGTTCTAACTTCTGTGGAAAAATTAGAAGATCCAGGTGGCCTGGGCCCTCATTTCCTTATCACATCCATCCACGGCAGCAGATGCCCCTGAACTCCTTTAAAACGGGTATTGAGCCAGGTGCTGTGACACATACCTGTAATGCCAGTGACTCGGGAAAGGGAGGCAGGAGGATTCAGAGTTCAAGGCCAGAGGCAGCCTGTACACTTAGCAAGACCCTGTCTAAATAAAAAATAGAAAAAGGGCTGGGGATGCAGTTCAGTGGCAGTGCACTTGCCTAGTATGCAGGAGGCCCTGGTTCAACCTCCCAGTAGTGAAAATAAAAATGGGCATGTGAACCCCATTTTGCACCCTACCATACCTGCTTATACTGGCCCTCTTCCTGTGAATGCACCAACCCACCTCTGCAGACATGTGGGATTTTAAGCTGCAGGTCTAGATCACACGGCCCAATTGTTCTGGGCTACCCCTTTTTGCAAATATATCTTCCTCCTTGTCCCTATAAAACCTTTAGATGTCCCAGAAATTCTAATATTTTTCATGAATAGAACCAAATCAATAAAAATATACATAAGTCACAATGTTTCTTCGCAAACTGTGTGTTCCAGTTTTTGACTTGTAAACACAGTCCGATCCTCATGATCCTTGGACTCATTTTTGGGTTGTTTTCTTCAGGTAGGACTTTCCCACTATGGTACAACAAAAAACATGCCTCAAGGCTGGGAGACACCAAGCTTCCCAAAAGGGAAGGGTTAAAGAGCAGTTGTCTTTGCAAAAGGGTTGCTCACATTGTGACTACATAGAGGTTATGTGTGTTGAAAACATTAATTTTCAAACCAAAGACTGAGGTTGGACTAGGACTCCTGCTGACCCAGGGTATACAGTTTAAAAGTGAATAGATTTGAGGGGCGATGTCTGTTGGGACCACTTACAGATGCGAATGGTCGTCTGATTGGATGTGTATCGAGGGAGGCGGGCAGAAGGGAGCAGGTGGATCACTGATTGGCACAGCCAGAGGAGTGAGTATCCAGCTCTGCTCTGGGGAAGCCCCCAGGCAGTGTCAAGAATCCTACTCACCAATCCCATTGAAGCCAGCTCTGCTCATCAGAAGGCTAAATCCACAATGGAGCTTCCGGACCTCCAAGCCAGGGCAGCCTTGCTGCCATCCTAGGTGTGGGATGGTTCAGAACCCAGCTCACAGCCCATAAACAGCCCCCTCTCTTTCATATGGATGATAGACAGGAATAGCCTAGACACAGGCACCCACCCAGCCAAGATGGAGAAAATGGAGAAGAATGATCATAGCTGGGCACAGTGGCCCACACCTGTGATCGCAGCACTTGGGAGTAGAGGCAGGAGGACCATGAGTTTGAGGTCAACCTGGGCTACCTAGTGAGACCTTGTCAAGAAGGAAGGAAAGAAGGGAGGGAGGGAGGGAACACAGGAAGGAGAGAAGGAAGGGTGGGCTTACCTACAGACCCATCAAGCCCAGGACCCTACTCTGTCCCTCATTCTGTGCCTATTAAAAAGAAAGAAAAAGGTCTATAGACATGAGATGGATACAAATGTGGAAAGCAGTGGTTCTAGATATGAGCATGTGTTGAAATCTGCTGGGGTGCAACCAAAGGTGCTGATGCCGCCAATCTGGGGTGGGGCCCGAGGACTTGCTTTTCTGGCCCTTTCCTAAGACATGCTGATGCTGTTGATCCTTGGACCACATTTTGAGAATGACTGATGTAAAGATATGTCTGCCCTTTTCCCCAGAAGATGCTCCTCAGGGTCACTCTGCGCCCCTCTTGCTCTGCTACCACTCAAGCTTCTCCGGGATCTCCAGGTGAACTTCAGTGCACCAATAGTGACTGACACAGGTTGATTCAGTGCACCAGTAGTAACTGACACAGATTGGTGATAACGTGGCAGTCACATGCCATGGTGGACACCTGTAATCCCAGCAACTGAGGAGGCTAAGGCAGAAGGATCATGAGTTGGAGGCCAGAGCATGCCTGCACAAATTAGTGAGACTCTGTCTCAAAATAAAAAATAAAAAGGTAACTGAGGGTACATCTTAGTGGTAGAGCAGGTGCTTAGTATGCATGCGGCCCTGGGTTCAAACCCTAGTACTGCAAAAATGAAAAAAAAAAAAAAGAGGAATATAGCAAAGTGAATCTTGCCACTTCTCCCCAGGCAGTCCCAAATTGCTAGCCACAGCTCTCCTGAGAAAATAGGCAGGGATGGCATCTTGCTAATTAGCATGACTCCAACTTGATTTTCCTTTTTGATTCCTCTTCTCCCTTAATTCAGTTTAACACAATCAAATCTAATCAACATGTTGTTGTTGTTAGGTGCCATTGAGTTGTGTCTGACTCATAGTGACCCTCATAGGGTTTTCAATGGCTGATTGTTTCGGGATTGTTTCAGGATTGCTTCGGGAGTGGGCTGCTACATCCTGCTCTCATTTTTGTGGTGCCGGGGATTGAACCCGGGTCTTCAGAGAGTTCAGAGCAGTGCTCTACCAACTGAGGTAAACTCCAGCCCTCAAATCAACTAGCAATTGGATTCTCTGGCAGGGGACACCACACCCCCAAGAGTGGGAGCAGGAAGACTCAGACTTCAGGGGGAAAATGCCTCTAACTCAGGCCTCTAGTGACAGCAGACCCCAGGGAAACTGCATAGTAACCAACAACCCTTGGACAACCCAGAGCGTGTTAGCCTGCCCACATCCTGAGGAACACTCCAATAGAAGCCTCAGCACCCAACCACCTTAGATTTTCTCTAATTTCCTTAAGTATTTTCTAAGAGGAAAAGTTGTCAAAACCAACTTTCTATCAAAAGTCTGGAAAACTGAAGGAAGCTTTCTTAGCAGAGTTTCATTTCCTCCCCCCAAGCCTGAAGCTGAAGCTTCACATGGTGTCCCTCAGAGTGAGTTCTTCTAATTAAAATCAATATAATAAACCTTAATTACTGATTCATGTATGGGTTAGAGTTGCCTTGTCTGCTAGTGACAGAATCTCTATAGCAGTGTTCACAAATGCATTGCTCATTCTATTGTGTAAAAAAGTCTAGTATGGGAGCTCCATATATTCATGAGAAAGCAAGGATCCTTCCATCTTTTTGCTCAAGGTGATAAGATGGCTGCTGGGATTCAGCCATCATGCCTGTATTCCAGGCAGGGAAAGGCAGGGAGCAAAAAAAGGGGAGAGTCCTGTTCCCAGCTGAGTCATCCTCTCCTAAAAGTTTTCCTGGAGTCCCCACCAGTAACTTCCCATTAGGAATCACTGGCCACCTCTAGAGGCAAGAGACACTAGGCAAGGAGGCTTTTATCGCAGCACATTGCTGTCCCAGAGAACAGCAGGATTCTGTAAGCAAGGAAGAAAGGAGCCTAGCAGTTGAGTAAGGTGACTCACAGTCTCTGGCACAGCCTGTAAGTGCTAGGTGGAGTGGGACAGGTAAGGAAGAGACAGAGCTGGTAACCCTTTGTCCATCAGGGACACAGAGCACATAAACAAATTCGACTCCTAGGGACAGTGCCAAGTGTGCTCAGAGAGTTGCGGAACAAGTACTGCAAGACCTCGGGAGCAGAGGGCATCCAGCGGCCCTGCGATGGGCGGGGAGGATAGAAACCCATAACCCACACTAACCGACTACGAAGCAAGCCACGGTGGGCCACAGCCACGTGTTCAGGGAACTGCTGGGCTTGATCTGGACAATCTGCACAGAAGAGGCTTTCAGGGTTGGATGATCTTTGTGACCACTAAGCAGGAGGTTCTTTTTTTTTTCTTTTTTTTTTTTTCGACTGACAAAATTTAATATATGCACACAGTTTTATATGTAATGCAGCATCACACCAGGTAGGGCGTTTACTCTCGTTTATACATTCAGATATGGTTGAAACACTTCTTAAGGCTACAAAACAGAACATAGAAAAATAAACAGGAATATATTCAACACTTACAAAAAGTGATATGATAAAGAATATAAAGTACTATTTTCCTTTCAACACTTCAAAAGATATGTATATATACTTTTTTTTTACAAGTAACATCACAAATGATCACATCTTCACATGCTTATAAGTATATTTGTACTCAGTGTAAGGCTAATATCATTTTTCACACATAAAATTTTTTCTAGCCCTGTAACAATGCAATTTTTAATCCATTCAAGTAAATTCAACCCCAAAGTTGCTGATTCCCAGCATTAAGACATGCACCCACCCCTCTTATAGGATTTTCTAAAACTAGTATTTCAGGGGGGAAAAAAAAATCCTTAAAAAAAAAAAATCCCAATCGGTGGGAGAGTAAATGGCTGACAGTACTAGCAAAACTTATTTCTTTGAAATTGACATACTCAAAGTGAGCCGTTATTAAGATTTTAAAACAAAAACACTAGCATTTAGACGTAATAGGGAGCAAAATACAGTAAACAGAAATATTGTAGCCAAATCGGCATTCTTTTCAGCTAGACTAGAATGGACCGTGCCCATAAGTGTACCCATAAGTGAAAGACAAAAAGTTTACCTCCTCTGAAACTGAAGGTAAAATAAACGCGGCAAAAATAAATATTGCTAGTTTCTAGGATGGCTGAGTATTTTCTAAACCAAAGATGGTTAGAAAGGAACTTTATTGTACCAAGTCAATCAGAAGCAAGTCTGCAGCTCACAGGCGTCGGGACTCACCCTCGAGTCACAAAGGAGCACTACACTGCAGGAACAGAGCGCGCATGGAAGGGGCTATGTCGGCACTGTGCTCTGAGAAGAGCCTCCTCCAGTGAGACAGAGACAGGCTCCCAGCTCAGTTCTGTCGTGAAGATGGACCTGTAGGTTACCAGGAGACAATAGAAAGGCTGTGCCGTGCCACAACCCAAGCAGGAGGTTCTTAACGGAGGCTAAACACAAAGCTCCCCTGCATGGCCTCCAGGTCGTCCCTGACCTGCTTGAAATTCCCTGCAAAGCTTTTTTTTTTTTTTTTTTTTTGGTACTGGGGGTCTGAACCTATTGAGCTTCACCCCCACCCCCTTTTCATTTTTTATCTTGAGACAGGGTCTGAGTTACACAGGTTGCCTCTGGCCTTGAACTTGCGATCCTCCTACTTCAGCCTCCCAAGATGTTGGGATTACCTTGTGTGCTCCACAGCACCCAGCTCCCATGCAAAGTGCTTTATGTACATCTCATACATTTCTCATGAACTATGCTCAGGATCATCCTCGTACTGCTCTTTACAATCTGCCCTGGCAGAACCTACCCATCCATGTTTGTCCCATTACACAACCTAGCGAAGGCCCCAAACCCTCATTGCCTAACTCTGTGACCTCCACACCCCACCGACTTGACTCACGCTGCTCCTCCCTTTCATGACTTCTCCCTGCTTCTCCCCTTCCTCCTGGATATAGGAAGACAGGTAGTGAGTGCCTCATCACTGGAAGTATAAACATAAGCTGAATAACCACCTGAAGGAAAATTACGCAGAGGTCTGTATTAGTTGGTATTCTTTAGCTACAAACAGAAGCCAAGCATCCAATTCCGTTCCAACCTGAGTGTACCAGGCAGCTGTTGTCCCCGCAGCAGAAAAGCCAACCCAAACAAACTTAGTTGGGGGAAGAGAGATTTACTGTGGGGTCATGGTTAAAGGAATTAGTCCAGAATGGCAGCTGGGCAGGTGTGGCAGGCAGTAAGGCCCATGGCACACAACCTTCCATCTTCACAAGTAGGAAGCACAGGCTAGGGCTGGGAGTCAGCGATAAAAACTGCCCACCACCTGGGATCTACTTAGCCAAAGGCACACCTCCCAAATATCTACAACCTCCCAGCATAGCACCACCAGCTGGGGACCAAACAACATGACCTTTAAGGGACAATTTAGGTCCAAACCATAACACTGAGATACTAGAATTCTCTTTGGCATGAGGGACCTTTGGCTTTAGTATTCCTCCAGGAAGTCCTCCATGATCATCTCTGTCTATATTGGTCTCTTATCTCCTTTTAATGCTGATACTTTTTGCCTGGCATTCACTTAATAATCTGTCTTGTATAGCTTCCCATTTTTTCTTATGTATAGATTGAATGTCAAGAATGTGGGTTGAAGCTGGGTGCAGAAGCTCATGCCTATAAAACCAGCAACCCAGGAGGCAGAAGCAGGAGGATCACAGGTTCAAGACCAGAAGCAGCCTGCATAAATTAGCGAGACCCTGCTTTAAAATAAAAGGTCAAAAATAGGCTGGGCGTGTGTTAGGGGTGGTAGATAGCAAACCAAAAGTAACTTATGAGGTTTAAGTGTCTAGCCAAACAACTTTTATTTTATTCTCCTCGCCTGAAGGGGGTGCTGAGGCAAACAAGGGGCTTCAGCATCTTATGGCTGACAAGGGTGGATTTTTATAGGTAGTCAGGGGATGGGGGAGGGGTTAGGAGAGTCATTATCAGCCGAAGTAGCCATATGAGTGTCTTTCTATTTCTGGAGTAGGGGTCTCAGGCACCTTATGGTCGCTCAAGCTCACTTGATAAACTTTCTTGACCTCGTGTTTCCACCAGTGGGGGCTGAATCACCAAGAGGGGTCATCTGTCAGGCACAGGATGTGCCTAACTGCAGAAAGGAGGACTCAGCAACAAGCGTGTTAATGTGTTAATGCTTGAAACACACATTAGCCCTGGACTTGCTTATGGAGAAACTCTTGTTCCAGAACCTAGCAGGGTGCAGCCCTGTGGCAGAGCACTTGCAAAGCATGTGTGAACCCCTGGGTTCAACCCCCAGGTACTAGGGGAAAAAAAACTCAGTGGAAACTTTCTCTAACTCAAGTTTTTTTCCTCACACAGAAACTTCAAAGCACATAACCAAAAAGTCAGCGGTGGGAAGGAAGGACAGCTGGGTCATAGGAGGCTCTGAGAGTCTAGAGGTCAAGAGCTCCTGAGATCAGAGCATCCAGAACACAATTTGCCTTCCGGGTTCCTACACACCAGCCCAAATTATTGATTTCAATTGTTGACATTAAAATTTGAGATCAATTTTAGAAAGTTCAGGTTTTCAATGTGCAGGTGAGAGGCTCTCAGAAAGAAGAAATAACTTGTCATGGGATCCCTTATGATCTCCTTGTCCTTGCTGTATAGCCATCTTTGCCCTTTATGGGGCTTTTCTGCCTTGTTAATTCACAATCAGTGCCTATTGCTTTGGGACTTGCCCATAGTGAACAACTAATCACATTTCGTTCAGGAGTTTTTAAACACTTGCTAAAAGCTTTTTCTTATTACAATGGTAATTTCCTTATTATCTTAACTACCCACTTATTAAATATAGGAAGATAAAGAACAGTTTTACAAATCCAAAATCTCACCCATCCATGGGTAGTCACTATCAAAACTTTTATTTTTTAAAAAATAAATAAAAATGAATTTGTTTCATTTTGCAATTTAAAAAATCCATCCTCATCAATAGTTTTACACAGCACAGCGCTCTTTTTCTTTTTCTTTTTTTTTTTTTTTCTTTTTCTGAGTGTGTGTGCTAGGCATTAAATCCAGGACATCATATAGACATATGCTCTACCAGTGAGCTACACACCATGGCATTCTATTGTTATGGATTTATCTTACTTTAACTAAGTGTCCTTACTTGGATATTGAGATTGTTTGAGTTCTGTTTGTTTGTTTGAAGTCAGAGCACTGTGTTGGTAAACATTGTTAATTTAAATGCTCTTTCCTCATTACCTGTTGAACACATCCTACAGCAGGGGCTCCCAAACTTTAGCCAGAGAGCTATAGATTCCAGAGCCCCACCCTTAAAGTTTGGGAGCTCTCCAACTGGAGTAGGCCTGAGAATTTGCGCTTCTAACAAAGCTCCCTGGTAGTTTCAATGCTGCTGATGTGAGAACCATATTCTGTGAACCCCCATCTTCCTTCTGAGGACCTAATATTACCTGTTGCTTTAGTTTCCTTTGTTAGAACAGTTTGCAAATGGTTTTATACTCTGTGGAGAGTGAACATCTTTTGAGGTCTCATAGTCTTTTCCTATTTACAACCCCAAGTCTCTTTCACCAATACATCTTTCCAAGAGTTTTGAGATCCTACTCCAATTTTCTAACACCCATACAGATATGCATGCACACTGATTTTCAAAAATAGTATCTGTTTCTGCATTGCCACTCCCAGAAACCTCAGCTAGTAACAAAGTGAGGACAGATAAAAAGCCCCTTTTCCTAGACACTGACCTTTTATGTCCCTTATGGCCACAGCACCTGACTTGTCTGCCCTGCAGGTGGTTGTGATGGATAGCATCAATCCATGATGGATAGAGGAGAATAGTACAGATGCTTGTGAGCTGGAAAAAGCTATCCACCAGTAGCAGAGGCGTTACAGTTAAACTCAGCATTATGATTTATTTGTAGGGAAGTGGTTCATAGCTTAGGTTCTGGAGAAGCTTCTATCTGGGCTCTGATACTTACTGGCTTTGTGACGGTAAGCAAATCACTTGGCACCTCAGAGCCTCATTTTCTTCCCCCCCCCCCCAACATGGAGGAAATAAGACTTTTGTTGCAAGGATATGGCAAGAAATAGAAACAGTACGGATAAAAGAGCTGGGAAGCCAAGTGTGGTGGCGCAGGCCTGCTATCCCAGCACTTAGGAGGCTGAAGCAGGAGGATTGACTTGAGTTCAATGCCAGCCGGGTCTCCCTAGTGAGTTCCAAGACAGTTTGGGCTTACACAGCGAGACCCCGTCTCAAAAAACCAAAACCAAAACCAAACCAAAAAAAAAAAAAAAAGCAAAACAAACCCTAGCGAGGACAGACACAGCCCTCAATAAAAGGGAACTGTTGCGTTTACCAAATGATTGTTTTAATTATTTTCCCCCTAGCTTTTTCTCAGTTGAGGGCCGGGAAAAGTATCTCTTGCTCCTACAGATCTTCTCTGCCCTGGTCAGAGGTTGCCTAAGACCGGCCGCCTGCCTGGGGGGCCGCCGCCGCCGCCTGCCCCTAGGGCTTCCCGAGGCCCCGCTTCTCGGGTATTTACGGCGCGCGGCCGCTCGGGCTCAAGCTCAAGGCTGCGCTTCCAGGTTCAGTTTCAGGGTCCAGGCGCCCCAGCCGGCGGACGCGGAGCGGGCAGCCGGGCCCGGACCGCGGAGTACTCTGGGGGCCCCGGAGTTGGGAGGCGGCCTCCGGGAGCCCCCGGAGGAGGATGGGCTGCGGTCGCAGTCGGCTGAGCTGCTGCCGCAAACCCCCCAAAAAGGTAAAGGGCACGGGCGGAGAAGTTTGCTTTCCGTGGGGCGGGGGTGTGGGACCGCCCCGCCACGGGGACGCTCGGCGCCCCGGCTCCGTGGGGCCGGCCGGACGCCCGGTGGACACAGCGACAGGCGGGCACCGAGAGCTCCAGGGCTCTGCCGGAGGCGCTCGGGCCCCGGCCCCGGGCTGAGCCGTGCCGGGCAGCCGAGTTGACACACACCGCCCCCGCCGGGCGCCTGCGGCTCACGCCCGCTGCCTGGCCGCGGAGAGGTCTCTCCCGTCTGCGGCAGGTGCCCTCTGTCTTCGTTCTGGGGCTGCTCGCTGTGTGGCCGTGGAGGAGAGGCTTGACCTCTCTGAGCCTTCGCCTTTCCCACTGGTTTGGAAGCAGATCATCTCTAGGGCCACTGGTCAGAGTGGTCCACCGACTTGCAGCGCGGGCATCTCCAGGACCTGTTAGAAAGGCAGAATCTCAGGCTAGGACCACAGCTGCTAAAAACAGAACCTGCTTTCTGACCAGGCGGCCCTGTGATCACTGCACTCTTTAAAATCTGGAAAGCGCTGGTCGGGGGCCTCTTGCAGGCCCCAGAGCAGGTGCGTGCGGGCGGCCCTTGGGGGAGCTGGGAGGGGCCAAAGAGGGAGGAGATCTACTGCCTTCTGCTGCCCTCTCCTCCCTTCCTGTCTCTCCCCCAGTGGCCTCAGAGCTGGGTTAGGGCCCAAGGGACTCTACTCAGGTTTCTTACAGTGGGACCAGCTGCCCCTTGGGGTCTGACAAGCCCGAGAAGGTCAGAGACTGAAGTCAGAAGGAAAACGTCCTTAGTGGGCACGACCAGGCACAGAGAAGGGAAAGCAAGACCCTCGAGTCCTGGCTGTTCTTCCTCCTACTGCCTGCCCTCCACCCCACCTCAGCCAGGTGGGACTGTTGTTAGATGCTGCCGAGTCGTGCCCAACTCATAGCTTCCAACTCATAGCGACCCCCATAGGATTTTCAATGGCTGATTGTTTTGGGATTGCCTCCGGAGTGGATTGCCACGTCCTTCTGCCATTTTTGTGGTGCTGGGAATCGAACCTGGTACCTCAGAGACCACAGAGTCACGCTCTATCAACTGAGCTAAGACCCAGCCCAGGTGGGACTACACGTCCCATAAACTTTATGATCACTCCCGGTGGAGACCCTGACAGCCCCAGACTGTGGGCATTGAACTTCAGTGTCTCTGTGCTCTTTTCCCCCTGACACACACACCCATTCCCCGCCCCCCCCCCTCTGTCTCTCTCCTGCTTTGTTGTGTCTATTGGGGGGGGGGGCGGTCAGGACTGTCTCCAGCCTGGACGACTCTATCTCCCCACACACACACACACCTTGTGTAGAACCTCCTGGCTTTCCTTGCTCCTTATTCTCAGGCCAGAAAGCCTCCCCACTCTCTGACCCAAAGCCCCTCCTGTCCTTCCTGGGAAGGAGCTTGACCGAGGTCACAGAGCAGCTAGAGCAGAACCCCAGTATCCAGCTTCCTAGTCTGATGCTCTTCACCTTCACTCTCTCCTGTGCTTCTTTTGTTTTGTTTTGGGACAAAGTCTTTCTGTGTAGCTCAGGCCTTGAATTCATGATCCTCCTGCCTCAGCCTCCTGAGTGTTGGCTTACAGACGTGGCCACCACACCTGGCTCCAGGGGCTTCCTGATGTTGTCAAAGGCTTCCCTCCTGTGACCCCAGAGCAACCTGGCACAGCGGCCCTGCCAGTGAGCAGAGATTACTGGGTTCTGTGGCCTGTGGTGCCTGGTGGCAGGACTTTGGGCAGGTTTTAGTTAAAGCTCATGTCTGTTTCCATTCCCGTAGGTTGTGTTCTTCCCTAGTTTTTTACCCATCTGTCAACCCCCAAGCCTGAACTCCAGGCAGTCCCCAGCAGGCTTCAGTCCCCTGGAGGAACGGGGCTCTGAGGATGGCATGTTCCAAACCCAGCTCAGGCTACAGAAGGGTCAGGCTGCACTAACAATGACTCACCCTGATTGGCAGTTCGTGGGTATTTTATCATCCTGCCCAGCCTCACAAAAACCCTAGAAACCAGGCCCAGCTGTGGAATGAACCTTCTCCACTTGACAGGTGAGGAAGCCAAGGTTCAGTGAGGAGTGCTGTGTCCAAAGTGAGACAGCCACCTGGCAGCTGGGGTCGGGCCTGGCCTTCCATCCTCACTGGCTAGTGCTTTCTGTCTTGGGCAGAGCACAGAACAGGTGCTAAGGAAATAGTCAAATAGGAATGAGAGCCAAATAAGAGCCAGGCCTAGTATGCAACAGAGACCCTCCTAGCATGCAACAGAGAAAGCCAGGCGGCTTCTTGGGTAGGGTGGTTTTGCAGGTTTGGCAGGAGTTCTCTAGTCAAGGTCAAGAGGATGGTCCAAGTGAAGGCAGACCCCTGAGGGCACAGTATGAGGGGCTCTTTGTGCAGAGTGGAGGTGACAAGCTGCAATGAATGTGGCTGGTGCCTGTCATGGGGACTACTCTGGCTCAGGCCCCTTCGGCCTCTCCAGTCCCTCCAGGCTCAAGGATCTGAGGGTTTACTGAGTTCTGTGGTCTACAGTACCTCTTGGCCTTGGCTGGCCACTGAGAGGTCCCGCCTGGGTCTTTTGTTGTTGTTGGGTGCTGTCAAATTGAGTCTGCCTCATAGCCACCCTACGTACAATAGAACAAAACACTCCTCCACACTATGCCATACCCAACACTGTGTCAGTGTTTCTCTACAATTCACATGATTTTCAGTGACAGACTATTTCAGGACCACTGCCAGGTCCTTCTCCTGTTTTTGTAGTGCTGGGGATTGAACCCAGGGCCTTAGAGTGTACAGAGCGCTGCTCTACCAACTGAGCAAAACCCCAGCCCCTGCCTTTTTGGGACAGGTGGAAATCCTAGGAATGCCTAAGTGGGGTCCACGTCAGCCTGCAGGGGGCAGTGCTGAGGAGCACTGAGATCCTGTTGTCCTTCCTAAGCCCTTTCTTTTGGCAAGGACCTTGGCTAACAAGGTCCCTTCCCTCAGGAGGGCTCTGGGGAAGGCTGGCAGAGGGTGGAGGCCAGGGAGACCAGCCTTCTGTGGGCCTGCCCAGAGTGGCATGGGTAAGGAGGGGTCACCCCGGCCCCAGCAGGGTACTACTCCTTGGGGCACTAGGGTAGGAGGTGGAGATGGGGGCGAAGGCATCTACTGGCCAACCCCCTGTATGTGACAGCATAGTGTGCCTGGCAGCATGGCACCCCAGTGTCAGGACTCTCCAGGCCCCAGGGCCCTGGCTGTGGTGCCAGGGCCCCAGGCAGCACTGAGCCTCCCCGTGCTGCTGCCAACCTGGGCCTCCAGCAGCTGCTCTTCACAGTCCGTCCTGCCATGACCACCAGTGCATACCTGCAGGTGACAGGCTCAGGAGAGAGGGAGGAAGGCAGAAGCAAGCCTAGGCCTCTGTGATTCTGAAATAGAACCACCCACCCTAGGGGCACTGGCTTTAGAACTAAGCTCACTTCTTCTTTTATTAAGTCAGCAAACGGTGTGTGTCAACCACACCAGGCTCTGGGCTCGGTGCTGGTTCAACCCACAGGACTATTAAGTGATCTTGGAATGACTTGGCTTCTCTGGGCCTCAGTTTCTTTGTCTGTAAGACAGGCAGGGTATTAGCTCCTGTGTCATGGGGTTAGTCTGCAGATTTGATGAAGGGATGCATGAACCAGAGTCCCTGAGAGGCTGACCAGCTGCAGGCATGTCCTTGAAAGAGATACCGAGGCACAGACTAAAAGGGATACTTTAAGGCCATCACTGCCTAGATCATACTCAAGCAAGGCAAACAGGGATGTGGGAGAGAACAGACCTGAGTGTCCTCAGTGGGCAGGGAGGGGAGCGTAGCCTTGGTCTGGCTGCTGACTCTGTTGTCTGGAACCACTGGTGTCAAGAGGCAGCAGCCTTGTGCTCTGCTGTTCCAGAAGGCAGGAGTGTGGCCAGTGAAGGGAAGCTTAAGCGAGCTGGATTTCTACTTCTCGTGAGGAAGAAGGGGCCAATGAAGACCTCCAGAAGGTAGTGAGATCCCCATGGCTGGAGGGATTCAAGCAGAAGGCAAGTGACATTTTGGAAAGAATATTAGATGGGATACAAGCCTAGAATTAGCAAATATTTAGGATTCTACTTAAGAAATCTAATTATTCTGATTATTGTATTTTAAGGCAAAGCTTCAAACTTCAGAAAAGTATAAAGAAATTTAAAAACTGCTCCTAATCTCACCATTAAAAGATAGCCATCAGGCCTGGCATGGAGGTGGACATCTATAATCCCAGCATGTGGAAGGGTGAGACAGGAGGAGAGTTCAAGGCCAGCCTGGGCTACACAGCAAGACCCTGTCTCAAAACAGAGAGAAAGGAGAGGGGTGGGGGTGGGGGAGGGAGACTGTGTACATTTCAGCACCATTCTTTGTACTGTTTTCCCTACATATAGCATATTCCTGAGTGACTTTTTCTATAAAATCTGGAATTATTTTATCTAGTTGTCTTCTAATTACCTAATACTCAGCTGCAGCCATTTTCCCACGTTAAATAGTCCATAGAAACATCATTTTTAAGTGGCTACCTAAGGTCCTGGGGCCTATAGCCATGCCATCCTGGCATCCGATCCTGTCAGATCTCGGAAGCTAAGTGTGGTCAGGCCTGGTTACTCCTTGGATGGGAGACCCCTTGGGAATACTGCATGCTATAGGCTTGGTATTCCTACAGTGGTACCATTGTGGCATCCGATCCTGTCAGATCTCAGAAGCTAAGCAGGGTCAGGCCTGGTTAGTCCTTGGATAGGAGACTGCCTTGGAATACCAGGTGCTGTAGCCTGTAGGGAGAAGGACCCAGCAGCCCACTCCCAAAAAACAACCAGCCATTGAAAACCCGATGAATAGCAGAGAAGCACTGACAATAGTGTTTCGCCTGTTGTATGTAGCGTCACTATGAGTCAAACACTGACTTGATGGCACCTAACAACTAAAACAACATAGGCTTGGTAGAAAGACCTAGCAGCCCACTCCCAAAACAATCAGCCATCGAAAACTCAACAGCACCTAACAACAACAGCAAGATCCTGGGATTGTTCTTGAGGTCACACAGCCAGTCTGTTTATATATTGGTTGTTTATATCCTCCTCCTACCTTTTCTATTGAGAGGCATCCCATGTTTTCTTCCTCACCTGGGGCTACAGTGACTTTGGGCTCTGGGGGGAAAAGGAAATCCTCTTAGAAATGGCATCTTGGAGCCGGGGCGTGGGCACACACCTGTAATCCCAGCAGCTCAGGAGGTGGAGGCAGGAGGATTGCAAGTTGGAGACCAGAGGTGGTCTGCAAAATTTAGTGAGACCCTGTCTCAAAAAGTAAGAAAAAAAAGGAGGGGGCCTGAGGGTGTAGCTTAGTGGTCCAGCACTTGCAAAGCATGCAAGCACGAAGGCCCTGGGTTCACCCCCCAGTACTGAAAAAAAAAAAAAAAAAGGTATCTTGGCTGCATTTGAAGGTAGGTGGGGGTGAGACCCTCGTGGTGGGATAATCAAGGCATGCAGGAGGGGGTCCTGGGCACAGGGAATGTGGGAGCACGATCTGGATACCATTCAGTAGGAATAGGGAACATTTGACCTTTTGCTGAGTTTGCCAGGGGTGGGACAGTCAAGGAACACAACAGGCAGCCGTCTGCTCAGTCACACAGAGGCAGCACTGAGCCCCCTGCCCCAACCATCACAGGAACGTTGGCATGTACACAGCCTCTGAGCTAGTGGGTCTTTCCAACCCAGCAAATAATGCCCCACAAATCATACCATCCAGTGCCTGGACAGACTTCCATACACAAGGCACTCTGAAAGACTTGGGAGGTTTCCGCCATATTTCTGTGACACAAAGGGATAACTGAACCTTGCAACCTTCAACACATTAGAAAAATTCCTCATAATCATTGCCTCTGAGACACAGCCTTCCATGACATACTTTCCATACATGTACAGGGTGTTAATTCCTCCTCTTTCCTTCCAAGTTGAACTCACAGGCAGCTAGAACAGGTCCCCTAGAAACATGACATGGTCCCAGCCCCCTCTAAGGATGCTGTGTTTGTCTCAGTGAGGTATTATTTTTGCATCTATATTTCATGTCCACATTTATGCTTGGTTTTTGTTATAAAAAAAAAAAGCCAGAGAAGAAAAAGTTCTAGTTAATTGCACAGAAGTAGGCTGCTCTATGAGACAAGATGGTGAGATTGTGGGTTGAAGAGAATGCCATGTTCATAGGTCAGCCAGTGAAGGACAGGCTGAAATCTGCTTGGAAACAGAGCTCCGTGGGGTCTCAGGGTAAAAATCATGAATATCCATGAGCAAAAAATAAATTTGGAAACAGTCAAGACCCTCTGCTCTAAAAGTCGGATGGAAGACCCTCACACTGGCTCTGCCACCCCAGGTCTGGTTGGCTCGTCCATCCTCAAAGCCTACACTTTGTCCTACCAGTCAGTGTCCCCCACCCTCATCACCTGATGCCTGGGGCAGAAGACAGACAGGGGTCTCACTGCACCAGGTCTCACAGGTGGGGGAGGGGACCCTCTCACCCAACCCTGGACAGAGAAAAAGAACCAGAGACAGTTCATCCATCTTTAGCCCATCTACACCCATTCATCACCTGAAGACAAGCCATCCTGCTTCTTCTGCCTGGTGCATTTTAATCCCTAAAAATAGTTTATCTTGTGTCACTTTGTTTCCTGTCCTGAACCTTCTAGAACATCTAGGTCAAACACCTTACAATGCATAAAACATCTATGTCCTATCTATGATCTCTCCCCACCTCAGCGACCAGCAACCTGACCTACTTCTGCTTTCCTCAGCTTGCCACAGTGACAGATCCTTTCCACTATGCATACAATAAGATTGGTGGAATTCCTTGTCATTTTTCTTCTGCCTTGTACCACCCTGCCCCTTCCTTAAGGAAATAGTCTGGGTGTCAGAAAGTTTGTCATCTGTGCTAGGTTCAATAATGCCCTCCTGAAAACTCATAGACACCCAGCACCTCTGAATGTGGTCTTACTTGAAATGGGATCTTTGCAGATGTGATCAAGTTAAGATGAGATCATACTAATCCAACAACTAGTGTCCTTACAAGAAGGGGGATATTTGGACAAAGACTCAAAAGAAGTCAGGAAATGACAAAAAGAAAGATTGTGTGATACACCTACAAGCCAAGGAACAACAAGGATTCCAAGCAACCACCAGAAGCTGGAAGAGAGAGGTGGAACAGATTTCCCCTCAGAACCTCCAAAAGGAACCAACCGAGCCGCCATCTTGATTTTGGATGTCTAGCTTCCAGAACTATCCCAGAACTTGGAGGTTATTTTTAGCCTCCAAGTTTGTGGCAATTTGTCACAGCAGCCTTTGCATAGTGTCATCCAGTAAGGCTAATTGTTCCTCACCTACCTTTTCACCCCCATCCCACCTTGCCATCAGCCAAACACACAGCAAGCACCTAATGCCTTCCCTTTGGAGCCAGAGCTTGGCAGCAAAGTCGACAGCATTCCTGACACCACAGGGCAGGGCAAACAGGGAGCCTGACTGCAGCAGCATTGGCAGAGGGAGTGCCTGTCATTCCACATTAGACAAAGGCAAAGGGAGAGAAAAATCCAAGGAAGTAACAAGGAGCTGTTTGGATGAGGTATCTGCTTTTGGAAGCCAAAAGCAGCATTGCAGAGAGAAGTGTGCTGGACCAGGAGCTGAGATGGGCCTGCTTCTGCCTTTCATGGACTCCTCGCTTCCTGGGCCTTGGTTTCTCTGGCTATGCTGTGACTACCTAGGCTGCTGTAACTTCCAAGAGAGAGATTTTTGTTTATTGTAGGGGTCTTGCTATGTAGCCCAGGCTGACCTCAAATTTGTGATCCTCCTGCCTCAAGCCCCGCTAGTGCTGGGATTATAGGCATACACCACTACACCCAATGAAATATTTTCTCTTATTATTACATTGTTTTGATACAGATAATACTCAAATACATGACTATTCAAAAAATTGAAATTCCCAATGCTTAACACAGCCATCTTGGTCTTCTCCCTGGAGAAAATAATGCCCTTGGGCTTGGCTTTTCTGGCTACCTTTTCTCATGCCTTCCTGTGCATTTCAGTACCAATAGAAGTAGCTTCTTTGCATGTTGATACTCTACCAAATGCCTCTCTTCTTTTTCAGGTAAAGATCTATCTCTTTCTTTTAAATGCAAGAGCAGCATAGCATAGTATCAGGTCCCTTAGTGCTGGACATGAGGCTGGTTTGTATGTTTTCAGATTGCAAATGCCCTGCCTGGAGCATCCTGTAGGCACCTCTTTGTCCTTGCTAAGGGGACTTCTCCCTGCGCACAGTGCAACTGCAGAACCAAGAGCATGTTGCTCTGATCTGGGAGGTGGCTACTGTGCCATCAGCTTCTGCTTCCAGGCAACCCCACCCTTTTTACTACCACCCTTGCCTGGGCTGCTGGAGAATAGAGGGCTGTGTGAGGGGCTCAGGATCCTCCCACAGGCCCTTGGGAGCATGGCAAAATTAATAATGCCCTCCTGAAAACTCATAGACACCCAGCACCTCGGAATGTGGTCTTACTTGAAATGGGATCTTTGCAGATGTGATCAAGTTAAGATGAGGTCATACTAATCCAACAACTAGTGTCCTTACAAGAAGGGGGATATTTGGACAAAGACTCAAAAGAAGAAAGTCAGGAAATGACAGAAAGAAAGATTTCGTGATACACCTAGGAGCACCTAGTGCAGAAGAGATAGCCAGATGGCCTTGCTCTGCCCTTTCTTCCCCATGAATGACATGTTAGAATCAGAAGGGCTCTTAGGTTTCACATTGCCCAATGCCATTCCATATAGACCAGGAAACAGAAGTTCAGAGAGGGGAGTATGCTAACCCCAGGGCACACAGCAAACAAGTGGCAAGAGAGGGCCTCCACTCTGGATGCCCAGCTTGCCATTGGATTAAGGAAGGAGGTGGGTATCTGGCAGTTTACAAGATGTGATCAAAAGATATGGTGAGTGTTTGTTGTCATTGTTGTTGTTAGGTGCATTGAGTCGGGTCTGATTCATAGCAACCCTATGTACAACAGACCAAAACACTTTACTGTGCCATGCCCAGCCAATTGCCAGTGCTTTTCTGCTATCCATAGGGTTTTCAATGGCAAATTGTTTCAGGCAGATTGTGCCAGCTCCTTCTCCCTAGCCTGCAGCACCCAGTATTTCCAGGCACTCTCTCATCCAAGGACTAACCGCATCGACGCTGCTTAGCCTCCAAGGTCAGGTGGGATCGGAAGCCAGGGTGCTATAACTGCAGATGGTAAATATTTAAGCATTTTAAAGAACTATCACTATAAAAGACACATTGCCATTAATCCCCCTCAAAATGTTCTCCCTGGCTTCAAACACACTGATCTCACTGTTCTTGCAATTTTCTAAAGCAGTTCTAAAAGTCCTCTTTCGAGAGTATCTGTAGTTGCACAATTGTGGCTGCATTGATGTCCTGAATCGATTTTAAATGTTTACCTTTCGTGGTCATTTTGACTTTGAGGAAGAGCCAAAAGTTGCACGGTGCCAGATCCAGCAAATAAGGTGGCTGAGGACACACTGGGATATTTTTATTTGACAGAAATTGCCATACCAGAAGTGATGCATGATACAGAGTGGGTCATGATAGAGGATAAAACTAAAGACACTCATGACAGAGGACTCCCAGACCTGCTTCAGAAAGTGGCAAGAATGATGGGAGAAGTGTGTTCGAACCCAGGAGGAGTATTTTAAGGGAGATGTATGGCAATCTGTTTTCACTGTAATAAATTTTTAAAAATTTAAACCTTCACCATATTTTTGATCACACCTCATAGCTGGGCCCTCAGCCTGTCTGTGCCCCACCCCCACCCCAGCCACTGACACCATTTTCTGTCCAGATCCTTTGGGGTCCCTCTGCCTGCTGGGCTGACCCAAATGCAGAAATGGTGTCTAATGTGTTTGCTGGCTCTGGCCCTCAGAACAGGCAGGCCCCAAGGAGGCTGATATGGGACAAGAGAAGGGAGCCCCAGGGAGGAAGGAAATTGGCAGGCAGGCTAGATAGCCTTTCTCCAGGCCTGGGCCTTGGCCTGCGTCACAGGAGGCCCTGTTCTTGCCTTGGGCTGGCTCAGCAGGTGCAGCTGCTGTGGGAGTGTCTGAGAGGGAAGTGGTCTTTTCCTCCCCTGAGGCCTCACTGGGTCCCACGGAGCCTGAAGACCACATGCGTCCCTCATTTGCGCTCAGGGACCTTCAGTCACTTGAAGCCCAGCCCCCAGCTTTAAGTTGGCTGCGCATTCACCTTGGACTGTCCCCTAGGCTGGCTGGGGGAGATGTTAACTTCACCCTGTGTAACATGAAGGGCTTCAGCTAAACCTCGAGTGTCCCTGGTGATGTGAAAATGAAATCAAGTTCAGACATTACTTTGGCCAAATATTTCCACCAATCTTCGAGATGGAATAGCTGAGGCCTGTGTTTGTGGTGTTCTTCCATCTGAGTCTCTGTGATGGGCAGGAAGGCTAAAATTCTCAGCAGCACCGAACATCTAGGCCCCGCCCTTCCTCCCCCAAAATCCCTGGAAGGGGCCCTGTAGGCCTCCACCCCATCTCCTTCCTGTCTCTACCTCTGCTGATGGGCTATGCCTGTGGTTGCTCAGACCCTAAACTAAGGGTGCTGGGGCCTCATCCGGGCGCAGTCTGGACACCAGCAAGGCACCTCCCATCCTGCGGAGGAAGAGAGGGGAGGCCCTGTAAATTCAGAATCACCTCTGAAGGCCCAGCCACTGGTGTAAATCAGCCTGAGGGAAATGGGAGGGACCTCTCTGCTCTTGGCTGAGAACCTGCTCCCTGAGGCTCTGCTCCTACCCTGTGGCCTCTGGCAGGTCATCTGCCCAGCCTGCCTGTGGGCCTTACTTTTTCTATCTGGAAAGGAAGAGATGGGATTGGAATAAATAGCTACCAGGGGTCCTTCTGGCCATGTCTTGGGTCCCAGAAAACCTTCCCCAGCCAGAGTGGGTGGGGCTGATGACTTTGGCCAAGGACAGCCAGGGCTGTGGTGGACTACACAGAGGAGGAGCTGGTGACCTCTCAGGGGCCCAATTTGGTTATTGGTTCCCTAAATCAAGCAGGCCTGCAGCTGTACCACTGTGGCATACAATCCCATCAGATCTCGGAAGCTAAGCAGGGTCGAGCCTGATTAGTACTTGGATGGGAGACCGCCTGGGAACACCAGGTGCTGTAGACTTGGGAGAAGGACCTGGCAACCCACTCCTAAAAAACAATCTGCCATTAAAAACCCTATGCAGAGAGCACTGACAATACTGTTTTGCCTGATGTACATAGGGTTGCCTAGAGTCGGACACCCACTTGATGGCACCTAATAAGTCCAACAACAAGTTAAGCAGGGATAATGAGAATGCAGAGTACATAGTAAGAAATACCCAAAGCCTTGAAGGTCACTGATGGGCTGGAGTGATGGTTCTGGAAGCTGGGTTAGGCTGGGGCTTCCCCAGGGCCACCTGGCCTTCCATCCTAGGATTCCCAAGGCAGCTTCCAACCACCATTTCACTTAGTTCCCTCTTGCCTGGCAAGGCTGAGAATTTGAGGGAAGCTGAGGACTCTACCTCACAGTCCCCTCACTCCATACCACCACAGCCTGAATAGTGCTCAGCAGAGCACTGTGAGGCTCTGGTCATGCTGGTAGACATGTCTAACCAACAGTAGCTAAACACATGTTTACCAGAGGCTTTACTTGTGAACTTCGGGGATAGTTTGTAGAATCACAGACTACTGGAGATGAGGATCCCCAAAGATCGATCACTCAGAGCAACCTCACAAATGATGTCTGCCTCTCCAAACTCTTCTAGGACATTCCCAGTGACAAAGAGTTCATCACTACCTCCATGCCCCACCCTCCAATGAGACAACCTCATTGGAGGGTTGGTTCTGAAGTTTTTCACCTGGAATTGAAACTTCTGGAAACATCTAGCACTTGGCCACAGCCCTGGCCTCCAAGGCTGTAGAGGACACACTAGCAGTCTCTGCCCCCAACAGTTCTGGTGAGGTCCAAAGACAGTGGTTAGTTTTTCTCGCCTGTTCTTGAAACCAATGAGCTGATGTTCTGTTAAGAGCCCTTCTGTGATTGGGTCTCCAATCTCCTTCCACATCCTGCTGGTTTCATTTGGACGCCTTCCATTTGGTAAACTTTTGCACCAATATGGAAGGATGTTCTGGGGAGGGTCGCTAGGCCCAGTGTGAGTTGATCTGGCATCTCCACATCCCTGGACACTGTCCTCGCACTCTCCCTCACTCTGCGTCTGCTGTGCTCAGTGATGTCCTGCCACTGGCCAGAAGGCTTCCAGGGGAACCTAAGATCTGCTTGACAATCATCGGGGCCTCAAAGCCTCCATGGTCCTGCATATGGGGGCTCTGTTTCCAGCCTTCAGAGGAGAAGGGCTGAGGGGACCCTGACCATTCACAGGTGGGAAAGCTGAGGCCCAGAGAAGGGAAGTGCCTTACCTAATGTCACACAGCAGGGCTGGGATCTGGGCCTCCTGGGCAGCCCCATCCTGGGCTCCCCCACATCCTGAGCTGCCAGCCACCTCCTTGGCACCGTTCTGGCTCCCAAGTTTCCTGTGACTCAGGAAGCTGCCGTTTCTCCTCAGAGCTCTGTCCAGATGCCCCACCCCAGCACTAGGCTTCCCATAACCCCAATGGGAAGGTGAAATTCTTGGGTCCCCCTCACAACTCTTGCCCTGCCCACTGCAAGGTGCATTTTGCTCTGTGACCTCTGAGGAGGCAGCCAAGGCTCGGCCCGGGGATTTTCCACTCAGCAGTTGCTTTTGGAGCCCTACCCAGCTCCAGGCCACGTGTCCCTAGGTTTCTGTGAGTTTCAGGATCATCTGTAGGTGGTAGAGCTGGAGATTCCCAGCGCACATGTACCCCAGGTCTAGAACTGGGCCTGGGGATGTGTGAAGCAGGCATTCAGGTGGTCCTCACCAGGGATGTCCATGGACCATGTTCTAGAAATGCCCTCCAGGCATCATGCCACATAATGGGCATGCTCAAAGTGGACTTCAAACTGGTCCTTGTCCTCATGGAATCCCTTGGGAATCAGAGAGGCAGATCGCTAGCTAGTGTAGGTATTCTCTTGAGGGTCTAGACCATGGAGAAGGCAGGATGGGACCCAGCCCTGGGGAAGGCCAGGAGAGGCCACAGAGGCGAGAGGAGTGAGTGCAGCCTCACTGGAGTGTTTCACTGTGGGAAGGTCTTGAGCAGCTTGGGATTCCTAAACACGTGGGTATGTGTGTCAGAGCCAGGAGGGCCAGAGGTAGCCCTGGGTGGTTCTGACTTGGTTTTGATCTAGCTAATCTGCCAGCACCTTTGAAAAAGTGATATAATATTCCATGTTGGCAAAGTTGCAGTGAACCTAGTGTTGTGTGCTGTGCCTGGGTGAATAAACCGGTAGAAATTTTCTGAAGGGTAGAGCCAGTGATGTTAGATATATAGAAAACTTTATTGCTTTATTATTTTTGGTGCTGGGAATTGAGTCGAGGGCCTCAGGCTTGCTAAGCACATGTTCTATCACTGAGCTACACCCCCAGCCTCATACAAAATTTTGTAAATGAGTATGTTCATTAAAACATAATTTATAAATTAAAACTAGAAATAATCTGAGCACAAAACAGTGGATTAGATGACTAAATTCATCAATAGGTGGTTCTACTTCAGTCATTAAAATTAATACATTTATAGAATAGTTTATTTTATGTAGCAAATATATTTGGAAGAAAAATAAGATATAGGAAAGCACATGTAATTTTCCACTACTGATTATGGATATGTAAATGCACTGTACATGCTATGTCCCTACGCTCTGGGGTTATCTCTAAGTCATGGAATTTGCCTACTGACATACCACTTGTGGCATCCAATCCCTCAGATCTCAAAAGCTAAGCAGGGCCGGGCCTGGTTAGTACTTGGATGAGAGACTGCCTGGGAATACCAGGTGCTGCAGGCTTGGAAGAAAGGACCCGGCAACCCCACTCCCCCCCAAAAAAAATCAGCCACTGAAAACCCTATGAATAGTAGAGAAGCACTGACAATAGTGTCCAACACCGACTTGACGGCAGCTAACAACAACATGGAATTTTACTTTTATATTTTTCTGTATTTTCCATATTCTCTACAACAAATAGTTGCTGGTACTGTAACTAGAAAAAGATGTCTGCAAATATTTAAGCATTAAGATAGTAGGGAGGGGTCTGGGGGTTTAGGTCAGTGGTAGAGCACTTACCTAGCATGTATGAGGACCTAGGTTCAATCCTTAGCACCACCAATTCTCCTACCCCCCCAGAAAAAAAAAGATAAAAATAAAATGATTGGGGATGGTCCACTGGGGACAGACTGTGATGAGCCTTGAGGGTCATTCTGAAGGTCTTATCTTGGATATATTCCCCCATCCCCACCCCCCAATCTGGGAGATTCAAGCTCAAGGCAACATCCTACTTGTGGTCTAGAAGCCATCTGTGGGGAAGAGTAACCCACTATTCTCTGGTGATTTTTATTTGGGAGGAGACAGTATTTCCTGAGCTTATGAGGTTATTTCAGATGACAAAATTGTGGCAGCCTGAGAGACGTGTCAAAGCACTGTGGAGTCTGCTCTTGCCACATTTCTCAAACATAAAGCAAGAACCTTTTGCAGTATCTGAGCTCTTGGAATGTGCTAGATACTACAGGCACATTATTTCATCTAATCCTACACATTTTTTTTTACCAAATCAGGATCTTACTATGTAGCCCAGGCTGGCCTCAAACTCAAGATCCTTCTGTTTCAACCTCCCAAAGTGCTGGGATTAGTCATGAGCCACCACACCAGCTAATCCTATAGCTTCTTCCTGAGGAAACCGATGGTTGAAGAGGTCATATAGTCACATAGTGTTGGAGTTAGCATTTAAATCCAGATCTGGGTACTTCCAGAATCCCAGTGTTTTTAACCGCTTTGCTCCTCAGTCTAGTATCTGCTGCTGACCTGGACATATGGGCAGAGTGGGACCATGTCTTGTTTGGTTGGTTGGTTTTTTTGTTCACTTGTTTGTTTTTGAGACAGGCTCTCTTTGTGTAACCCAGGCTGGCCTCAAACTTGCAAACCTCTTGCCTCAGCCTCCAGAGTGCTGGGATTGCAGGCATGAACCACCATGCCCTGCTGTGACCTTGTCTTAAACCTCCCATAACCCTACTTACAAAAATCAGAGCCTCACCATGCTGAGAGGAGCTGAGACCAAACTCAGAGCTAGAACCACTGGGGACTATTAAGGGAAACAAGCGGACCTCCTCACCACCACCTCACAAGGGAGGAAATAGCCACCCAGCGGGAAGGGACTCATCCACATTTGTCTAAGGGCCAGGACTGGAATCCAGGCATTCTTGCTCCTATAAAAACATTACCCAGATTCAACATAGCTGGTCATGGTAACAGGGAAGGGACAAATGTCTGCATTTATGTCCCTCCTTCCTCCCCCCAGGGTGGGGAACTGGATCCTGTCATTTCCCCAGATTCCGGTGATGACAGCTTCCCTGGCTCCTGCCTGGGCCAGGCCTCCTCCCGTCCCTGGGAAGAGAGGGCTGAGTCTTCAGGAGAGCAAGAGTGAGTAGGAGCGTCATTATCAGGCCCGCCTGGCCACTGAGCAGATTTTGCAACCAGGGCCTGGGGGAGGCGCCATCCCTCAGGTTGCGAGGACCTTTGAGTGCCAGGCTCCATGCCCGACACTGTGGAGGAAGAGCTGACTGTTCCAAAAGCCTCCTTTTGATTATCTTCCCTCCCCAGCAGAAGTGTGTTTTCCTGCAGGATTTCAGTGGGGCCTGAGTTCAGGCAACTTTTAATCATTTTTATTCTAATAATACCTTTTACAAATCCATTACCCTAGGGAAACATAATGTTTTTCTTCTATAGTGATAATTCACAATTGGACATTTTTGTAACTTTTTCATGGACTGACTTACTTTTTAAGGTGTTTCTTAAAATGGGCTCCAAAACCTCTCTCTTTTTTCTTTCTTTTTGCAACATCTTGAAAAGTATACAAAACCCCTTCACTTTTTTTCCACCCCAGATCTTGGTGTAGTGACCAGTGCCTGAGCTTGACCTACTTTTCACTTCTCTAGGCCAGAAATGGGAATATTGTTTGTTTATTTATTGATCGAACACAGGGCTTTTTGTACATGGTAGGCACATTCTCCCACTGAGCTACACTCCTAGCCCCTGAAATGAGAAAATTAAAAGTGTGGGTGAGTGTATAATGATGAAAGTATAAATTTCCCTTTCCCAGAACAGATATTCCCATGTTCCCCTTACTCTGTTTTAGGTGAAAATGCCCTTTATTTTAAAAGCATGACAGTGATCACCTACAAATGATTTTTTTTCAATATCCTTGCTTGTGAACCCCTGTCAACTCCCCCATTACAACATAGTCCTGGCTAGATGTGGTGCTAGTGCACACCTGTAATCCCAGCACTCAGGAGGCTGAGGCAGGAGGATCAACATGAGTTTGAGGCCAGCCTGGTTTACATAGTGAGTTCCCAGCCAGCCTGGGATACACAATAAGACTCTTGTCCCAAAGTAAAACAGACTGCAAAGTAAAACAAAATGCTCATGCTTAAATACAAATACTTAGCTCTTCCCACTCCTCCCTCAGCTGCCTTGATCAGATCCTAACATCTCTCAGCCTCAGCCTCTCATCTTTAAACTGGAGATAGTCACACTCCCCAGGTTGTCTGAAGAGGAAGGGTGTAGCTAAAACAGCACAGTGCTGGTACCATATCTCACCCCTTCTGGCAACAAAATGCCACTCTCTCCCTTTCTTAGTAGCACAAGCAGCGCCTTGTAACAGAGAAAGCCTTAGTGTGATTGCTGGCCTTCTGCCTCTGATACCACGTAATTCTGCAGGAAACTTGGATAGAAGATGGGGTAACCACAGGACCTAAAAGAGGAAGTGTCCCTAAATGGGGGATTTGGAAGGGCTAGGATACCTTGAGTCCATAGATGGGCTGAGGGTAACAGCAGAAGGTCTAGCCACATCCCAGAAGGAAGAGGTGAGCAAGGTGGTCCCCTGGGTGGCACCAGGAGCCAGACTGTGAGAATGAAGGAAATTCCGACCAGCATCACACTCCCCATAGAGGGCTTCCTTAGTGGTGATGGGGAATCCCGCCCTGTGGATCTGCCAGGCAGAGGGTGGGCTGCATCAGATTGTGAGAGCGCTGCTTGGGGCAGGGTCAGGTCCAACTATAAATCCTGCCTTGTCTCTGGAAAAATCTCATTGTGGCTTCTGACCGCCTGCCCTTTGCCCTCACCTCATTGCCGTCTCACTTCCTCCAGAAGCACCAAGAACCAGATGGGCCACCCAAATCAGAACCACAGGAACTGAGTCCCCTTAATAAAGACACAGGTGAGTATCGAACCCCCTAGAAGCCCCTATTCATGAGGTTTCTGCCTTATAATCAACAAAAATTGTTATAGCTACTTTAATATCTCATAGGATCTCAGGGCGGGAAAAGGATGTGGCAATCCACTCCCAAAGCAATCTTGAAGCAATCAGCCATTGAAAACCCTTATGAGGGTCGCTATGAGCCGGACATGATTCAATAGCACCTAACAACAACAAGATCTTGGGGGGTATGTTAACAGGAGTATCTTGTCTAAAATCAAAGGGATGGTAATCCTGACCTGTGCTTCCCTGTTCTGAGCTGTTGATCCCTCATCCAGCATGCTATACATATTTCCAGAAAGTCCATTTTCAGAGGATTTCAGAAACACTGGTGGGAATACAGTGGAGCACAAGGAGGCTGGCAAAGAATCTAGAAAATATGTCCTGCAAGGGCCTGCTGAAGGAATAGAGAATGTTCCACCTGAAGAGAAGATGTTGTCCCAAGACAATAGTTATCTCCAAGTGTCTGCAGGGCCCTACTGGAGAAGAAAGACAGCTTTGTTCATCCTGACGGCAGAGATTAGTACTAGGGCCTCAAGGTAGCAACAGCAGCTGGGCTGAATTCAGCCCGCGTCAAAGACTTGTTTGTGTGGTTGTTGATTCAAAACCCTCAGAGCTACCTGGGAAGAGAATGAGCTCCCTGTCTCTGAGGTGTTCAGTGACAGCCCAGAGGCTATCAGTGATATTGCAGATAAACTCCAAGTACCAGATAGATAAGCAATTGGACCAGACTTGGAAGGTTCTCTAATCTGTGTACAAAAATTACCGAGAGGACATCAAAAATACAGATTCTGGGTACCTACCACAGATCACTGAAATATGAATCCCTAGGAGTATGGTTGAAGAATCTCCATTTTATGTAAAAAAGACATATTTTTCAATAAGTTTCTCTCCTGCTAGGGCCAGGCTGGTACTGATCTTGTGGACCCACATTTGAGCCAGATGATTTATGAGAGTCTGGGCTCTCTGACCTTGACTGTTCCTGTCACCTAACCTCTGTCATGGTCCTGGGAGCTCAGGACTGAGGATACCAACTTCTGCCTCTATCATAATGGAACTGACCACAGTACAAGCTTCTCCCTCGTTCACACATTTCTAGCCAAACCTCTTCCAGATTCTGTGTAGGGAGTTCTCAAATGATAGTGCTAATGATCATAATGCTAATGACACTAGGATTAGTCTCTAATGCTTGTCCTGAGCCCCAACGAACATTTAGAGAACATAGTTAATGAAGTCAGGAATGTTAATCAAGTACCTCCAAAATGTCTGGCACTCCATTACTTTTGGGGTACAAGTATGCAGAATATGGGGAAAAGTAGATAGGAGTGTCTGCTGTACTCCCCTCCCCTGCCTGTCTGGGGCAAATGGCATTATCTCTTGTGCTTCAGTTTCCCATGTGAAATAGGGATAATAATAGTCCTCACCACACTGGTTGTTGTGGGGATTAAATGAATAACACCTGTGAGGAACTCGGAATAGTGCTAGGCATGGTAAGCTCTCAAGACTCTTGCTTTATTTATTTGTTTAATTATTTATTTATTTTGCAATACTAGGAGGTTAAACCCAGGGCCTTGTGCGTGCTTTGCGAGTGCTGTACCACTGGGCTGCACCCTCAGCCCATTTTTTACTTCATATCTTGAGACAGGGTCTCACTAAGTTATACAGGCTGCCTCTGGCCTCGAACCACTGATCCTCCTGCCTCAGCCTCGTGAGTTGCTGAGATTACAGGCATGAGCCACTGCTCCCAGCCTGTTTTTATCATTTTTATTGCTATTGTTCTCTATTTAATAATCTCAGTAGTCCCTTGAGAGAGGCACCATGATTACCCTGATTTCACACATTAGGTAGCCAAGGAAAGAGAGGACAGGCACTGCTTTAGGTCAGGCCCTGCCTCTGTTAGACTCACAGTGGCATCGCAGGGTCTGTTTTGGAGTTCTCTTCAGCAAAGGGTAGACTTCCTGCTGTGGTCTCCCTCCTGGTCACAAACAACCTCTGCCTCCAGCTAGGGATATAATAAAAGTGAGATGTCCACAGGCCCTAGCAGATAAAGCAAACAACAAGGTGCCCCTTACCTACATCCTAAGTAGGGAAAGGTGAAGACTGTGATGACTGCAGAGCCACATCCTGGCCAAAGGAGGGGGCCGCTGATCCAGCCCTGGTTGTCCTGAAGGCAGGTGTTGCCAGTTCTTTGAATTCTTCAAGAAAAGGTGGAAATCTGTTATCATTAAGTAAAAGCTTCCCGGCTATTAAATCTCCACAAGTAATTATTTTCTAGTCAAGATGTTGGCTGAAGCAACTATGGATCAGACTGTCCTGTGAGCTGGCAGTTCTGCTGTAGAGACCAGGGGGCAAAAAAGACCCCCATTCCTGCCTTGAGGGAGCTTCTCCAAAGCCAGAGAGCTTTGAGGGCTGCCTCTGACGCCACTGTGGAGGTAGAGACTGGGTGCTCATCCTTCCACCCCAGCCTCTCACACCCTCCCAGCGGCCCTGAACTCAATTCTGCTCTGCCCAAGGTGTTTTTGTGTTCTCACCTCCAGCCACAACTGTCCAGCTGTGTGCATCTGAGGAGGCCAAGCAGCACCAGGACACAGCCAGAATCCTCCACCAACATGAAGAGAAGAAACGGGCCCAACAGGTAAGTCCCACTCTGCTGATAACCCCAGAGAGAGGAACTACTTTGGCTTTTTATTGACTTTTTTTTTTCATCTGTATGTGGTAGTAGGGGTGTTGAACTCAGAGCCTTCCACATACTTTGCAAGTGCTGCATCTTGGCAGCCCCCCCCCTTAATTTCTTTTCTTTTCTTTTTTTTTTTTTTTAATCTTGAGTCAAGGTCTCACTAAGTCACACAGGCTGCCTCTGATCTTGAGCTCTGATCCTCCTGCCTCTGCCTCTGGAGTTGCTGGAATCACAGGCGTGCACCATCACACCCTTCTAGGCTTTCTATTGCTGTAAGCACCTCTTACATCTTTTTCCAAGAAGGGACCCCTTGATCTGTTGGACCCTTTGTGCATGGGATGGAACCCAGGGCCTTGCACATGCTAGGTGAGCACCCTACCACTGAGCTATCCCCAGCGCTCAGGTACACATTTATTTTGGGCCACTGCATGCCTCGTACATTGACTAAGGCCAGCAGCGAGGCTGCTCTCAACAAAGTGATGATTTATTTGGGAAGAGACAAAGCCACAGGTACTGCTGAACTAACTGCCCTTCTAGCCCATGTCATGTTTGGGTGGGGCCATTGACCTAGTTCTAGCAAATGAGTGGTGATAAAAAGACAGCCTCGCTTTCAGTAGCATCGCTTCCGGTGGGTCACTTCTGGTCGAGTATTTACTTGCTGATTCAAAACTCTCAAGGTCTTTTAGTCTAGCTGAGGGAGTGGCATTGTTGGAAATAGTGTCTTTCTGTTAACCCATCTCCCTAGACAATGATCCCCGGACAGCAGAGATCTCCGGCCACCCAAAATGAACATATAGAGAGTGTTAGGATCCTTTTTAGGGTCCTAACAGTGGTGAACCGAAAGCAGACCACAGAGGCCAAATGTGAAATTAATAAGCTAGAGTTTATTTGTGCCCAGGTGCCAGCAGGTCAAGGCCAGCAATGAGCATCAGCCTCAACCCTGGATGAGAGAAGGGGCAGAGCTTTTATTGGGTTTTAGAGGGAAACGGGGAGGCAGGTGGAAGTTCCCAGCGGCTAGAGGGAGGGGGGCAGGTGGGGTTATCATGGTCTTCTGTCTGCTCAACAGTCCCAAGCTGGCCTCTTATGGTGGGAACTGTCACCTGGGTGAACTTCTTTCTTCCAGTTCCTGGTTACTATACTGTAGTTACTGGGCGTGTCAGGTCTTCGTGAAGCCCACCAGCAAGAACATCCATTAATCTTGTGGCTTTTGCTTAGCTTATTTGCAAGAAGACAAGTTAAGCAGGGGGTTGGGAGAACAGGTTGATATAAATTAAGCATGGAGTTGGGGTTCAGGGAGGGTCTGCATAACTCTTCATTCCTGTCTTATGTTATTGGTAAAAAGGATTTGAGGGGTATCATTCTCTTAGGCTACTTCCTGCTGATTTGGGGGCATCATGGAGTCCTAAGAAAGCTTTCAGGGGGTATTATGTAAGAGACAGGTATTTGGTAGAGAATGAAGTAAGAGTAAAGCAAAGGCTTGTTGGGTAAAGTGAGTTATTAAGAACCTCTGTAGAAACTGAGAAAAACAGGGCAAAAACATTAATAGGATTATTATTACAAGAAGTAGTATGAGCAAAGGAAGTAACCTAGATGACAAAGAAGAGGCCCATGACTGGGAAGAGGTTTGTCCTTCAAGTCACTTAGCCGTTTTTTTTTTTTTTTTTTTTTAGTCTTTTTATTCCATCTCTTATGATTCCTGACTTCTTAGTATAGAAACAACATTCTTCTAAGAAAGTGCATAGGTCTCCCCTTTCAGTTGTAAGGAGTTCTAATCCCTATCTGTTTTGTAGGACCACTGCCGCTAATGAGTTTAATTGATCTTGGAGTTGGGTTAATTGAGTTGCTACCTTGTCAAGAGAACCTCTAAGCTCCTTTGATAATTGGGACACCTGGTTATCCCCAAGAGCAGCTCCTGTTGTTCCCACAGTGATTCCCAATCCCACTAATAAGGGAATTAAAATAGGGGCTCAGCATGGCCATCTAGGCGGAGTGAGAGACAGAGGGACAGGCCCCTCACCACTAGAGTGAGAGGTGGGAAGAGGAAGGAACACCAGTGTACAAGTGCCAGTCCAGGTAGTAGGCAAGCATGCATATGCCAACTTGCCATGGAGGGAGAATATTCCCTGACCAGGTTGAAAGCAACCCCATAGGTTTACAGTTAGAAAGAGACTTAGGGTATTTTGAATGGTGTCTCTTTCTCAACTCTGGAAGGTCAGACATGCTGAGGCCATTGTTAGAGGTTGTGTTCTCGGATCTCGAAGAGAGGGAAGGTTGGGTGATGGGGTTTCAGGTGCAAATCGAAAAGTGGGAGAGTATAAGCATAGACAGATAGGTATTGGGAACTCAGGAAGAATACAGTCAGCTTGGCTAAGCTCGTGAGGGGCTCGAATATTACAGAGTCTTTTCATAGAAGGGACATCGTCCTTGCACGTAGGCAGAGGTGGTAGAGTCGCTGGGTGGAGTAATGTGTGGAAGGGTGGTTGAGCGAATGGGGTAGTTGGGTCAGACCAGTTCATCCCAGATATTTTCCCCACCTGCACTAAAGGAATATGAGCAGAGATAGGTGGGTGGAAGGATAGTCAGACTATGTTGTTGTTGTTGTTGTTGTTAGGTGCTGTCAAGTCGGTATCCAACTCATAGTGACCCTACATACAACAGGTGAAACACTATTGTCAGTGCTTCTCTGCTGTTCATAGGGTTTTCAATGGCGGATTGATTTTTGGGAGTGGGTTACCAGGTCCATCTCCCAAGCCTACAGCACCTGGTGTTCCCAAGCGGTCTCCCATCCAAGTACTAACCAGGCCCAACCCTGCTTAGCTTCTGACATCTGACAGTATCGGATGCCACAGGGCTACACATGCAGGCAGTCAGACTATAGTTGCACAAATTAGATGGTAAGGTTCCTACATGAGCCCCTATATGAGGCAATTGTGAAGAGATGCAAAGTGGTGCCTGTGTCTGGAGCCTTCCAGAGGCAATTTTCACTTCTTTTGGGGGTGGAGGGACTTGGTAGCAAGAGTCGGTTTTAGTTTCTGTGTCCATTAAGAACTGGATTTGGTCCTTTAAATTTTCAAGGGCCTCTAGGGTCCCTCTTGTGAAAAAGTCAGCTGTTCTGGATGTAAGGCCAAGGGCATTAACCACCCCCTTCCCAGAAACACTAAACAAAATTTCAGCTGGGGGGCTCGTCCTCTTTTTATAGGAGAATGATATATTTGAGGTGTTGTAGACACCCATTCAGAAAAGGTTGCTGGGAAGATGGGTAAATCAGTGTGTTTTGCTCTAGTACAAATCCAGCAAAAGAAGAAGCTGAGAAAAGTCTGATAGATGAGGTGTGTTGAGAGATTGACAATGGGCCAGAAGGAAGGGTGAGTGGTTATTGTGATGTGTAGGGCCAGGAGAGTTAGGGAGCATAAGGTCATGGTCCCAGTCAGATTAAAACGGAGGAAGGAGGTTGGATATAAGGATAGATACACAGAGCATAAGAAATGTTGTCTCTTCAGGTTGTAGAAAAGAAAAAGTACCTCATAAGTAAAGTTCATATATCACATCTATAACATCTGAAAAAGATTGAATAGGAGGGAAGTGTGCCACGTGAGATCTTCTGAAAGTGCAAATAGAAAGTCCGGGAAGCGATTTAGGGAAAGTATAGCATAAAGCTGTGTTTTCTTAGCAGCTGAAATGATTTATTCCCCAAGGGAGGACACAAAATCTCATCAAGAGAAGATAATAATAACAAAGATAGCCAGGAGAATTACCCTCAGTAACCAAAAAACCTGGACCCGCAGGTGGGAGGGGACTGTGTCTGTTCCAATTTATCTCTGTTATCTGTAAGTGTAGCAATTCCAGAGGCTCCATGTCTTATTCCTCCTGCATTCTGGTGAGCCGGACCGCTGTGGGAGTTAAGGGAAAACCTTGCCATTTCTCTGAGGGTGACAATGTTTCTGGTGATGAGTTTGAAAGTTTAATTCACGACCTATGTATCCAATAAGGAAGTCCTTGGACTTTGACAGCTGTGGGGGTAGCCAAAGTCACTATGTATGGTCCCAACTATTTGTGTTTTAAATATTTATTGGGGTGTGGGGATTTAATATACAGGTGCCAACAGTGGCAGCTGGTTGGGTCCCTGAAGAGATAAGGGATGGGAGGGTACGGTCTACAAAGTCCTTAGGAATTGGCATGTCTGCATATGAGTGGGGAGATAGTCACCTAATGGTCCAGGATCTGTGGGAGGTAGGCCCCTAAAAAAGGGTCATCCAAAAATGATCTCAAATAGGCTGTCAAGCTTTTCCTTCTAAAAGCCTGTTCTCTGGCTTCTTTATCTTCGCCTGGGGAATAGAGACATCCTTATGCCGATTCACCAAGGGAACACAGGTTTTTCCAAGTTTCTTTGTGGATTTACCTAAGCTTCAAGTGCCTCAGTTTTTTGCCTGTAATTATTTCTTAAAGATGTAATATCTTTTTTCTTTCTTTCTTTTTTTTTCCCTTGTACTAGGAGTTGAACAGGGCCTTGCGTTTGCATGCTTTGCAAGTGCTGTACCACTGAGCTACATCCCCAGCCCCCCCCCCTTTTTTTTTTTACTTCTCAAGACAGTCTCACTAAATTACACAGACTGCCTCTGGTCTCGACCTTACCATCCTCCTGCCTCTGCCTCCTGAGTCTCTGGGATTACAGGCATGTGCCACCATGCCTAGCTCAGGTGTATTATCTTTAATAAACCTATTCTATACTCTAATTTTTTAAAAAGGGGCTGGAAGAAGTTGGGGATCTGGGTGTTGCTCTAATTCTTATTAGGGCCAATGGGAGGAGTTCTGTCCATGGCCATTCATACAGTTCCTGTGTGAATTTAGTTAGATGGGTTTTTATGATGGAGTTCATTTTTTCTACCTTTCCTGAGGCTTGAGGGGGATAAGGAATGTGGAGGTTCCAAGAAATGCCAATGGAGACAGAAGTAAGGTGAATTATTTGGCTGATGAATGCAAGGCCATTGCCAGACTGAAGTGTGGAGGGGAAGCCAAGACAAGGCAAACTTTGAGAAAGCAAGATATCAGCTACAGTGGAAAGAGATCCAGAAGCAGTAGGGAAGGCTTCCACCCAACCTGAGCAAGTGTCTACCCACACTGGAAGGTACTTGATTTTCTTAATGGGGGCATATGAGTAAAGTCTATTTGCCAGTTCTGCCCAGAAGCATGACTTCTGGCTTCATGTGTTGGGAAAGAGGGGGGTCAAAGACCCCCTTGTGGGTAAGAGACAGAGCATAGGTGACAACCACAAGTGATATCACGTAGTTGTCTAGAAAGATGGGTGCAAGTCACCAGCAGGTGTAGTATGAGGGTGAGGGGTCCATGACCAACATGAAGGGAGTTGTGAAAATATTGTAAAATTTTATCTGCCTGAGCCTCTGGTAGGATTATGTACCTTTAAAAATAAACCAGGGTCCTTCAGTTTGTTGTGAAGTATAGTGTTCTTTCTCAGAAGGGGAATAGATGAGTTGGAAGGTGGACAGAGGCAAATATTGTCCTGCTAGTGACAGAAATGGCTGTAAAGCAGCTCGTTTAGCCTCCACATCAGCCACATTATTGCCCTGTGTGATGGGGTCAGTGCCCCACTGATAGCCCTTGCAGTGAATTATGGTGGCTCGCGTGGGGAGATGTGCAGCCTGGAGAAGCTTTAAGGTTAAAGGGGAATTTACAATGGTGGTGACTTTTGTAGTTAAAAATTCCAGTTATTCCCAGATGCTGGCATGGAAGTGAAGGATATGGAAAGAATACTTGGAATCAGTATGTATAGATAGATAGATAGATAGATATAGATAGATATAGATAGATAGATATAGATAGATAGATATAGATAGATAGATATAGATAGATAGATATAGATAGATATAGATAGATAGATATAGATAGATAGATATAGATAGATAGATATAGATATAGATAGATATATACTGAGAGAGAAAGAGAGAGAGAGAGAGAGAGAGAGAGAGAGAGAGAGCACCTTTGCTAGTGTAAGGGCATGGGTGAATACAATTAACTCAGCCTTTTGTGAGGTGGTTCAAAAAGACAATGTACCCGACTCAATGCTGGAATTAGAGATTATCGCACATCCCACCCTATGGAGCCCTTCATGGTGGAAGGAACTGGCATCTATGAACCAGATGTCATCGCCCCATGAGAAAGGAGTGTCAGTGATATGTGGGAATGGATGATGTTGCGTGTGAAGGATATCAGAACAATCATGTATGGCTGTAGCAGTAGGAATAGGCAGAAGGGAGCAGGATTCAGAAGAACACATAGCTAGGGTGATGTGAGAACTCTGTAAAAATCATGAAAAGCTTGTAGGTGAGTGGGGGACAGCATCTGTAGGGCTCTATATGGAAGTGAATCATGAAGATTATAAGGGGTCAACTGTGACAGATCCTTGAAAAGTGATCTTTGAGCTCTCCTAGGCTAGACGTGCGGCGGCTGCCATGGCCCACAGGCAAGTGGACCATCCTCGTGTTGTGGGATCAAGCTGTCTGGAAAGGTATGCTATCACCTTGAGGTCAGTCCCTGACTGTTGTCCCCAAAGACCCAAGGCCACTCCTTGCCTCTCATCTATGAAGGCAAAGGGCTATGTTAGGTCTGGAAGGAGGAGGAGAGGGGCAGAAATTAGAGCTTATTGAAGGCATTTTAAAGAAGATTGTATGGGTGCTGTAGGATCTAGTGGCTTTGATAAGTCTCTCTTTATGGCCTCATAAAGAGGTTTGACTACCAGGGCAAACATAGGGACCCAAAGTCTAAAGTATTCCATTAGGCTGAGACAGGAAAGAAGTTCCTGTTTGGTGGATGGGGGTTCCATGGAGGCAACTGGGGCTATTCTGGCAGGACTGAGTAAGTTGCCCCTGTGTCAAGCAAAAAGGAAAAAGGCTTCCCTGCCACCATCAGGGATACCCTGGGTTCTGATGAGCTGATGGGAGTCGGTGATCATCCCTGGGCACCAGCAGTCAACAGTGGCAAAGCCCAAGTGGTCCAGGACTTCAAGGCCAGGCGGTTGGTGAGCTCTCTGGGATTTGGGTCCATCTAGAGGGGCAGACCAGCAGTCCCATTTCCAGCAATCACCTCAGGCAGTGATTGGCCCAGTGTCCTTCCTTGCCACATCTATAACAGGCAACTGGACCACAATTACCTCACCCCTGTTGGGGTGATTTTTTGTGGTGAAATGGAACCCTGCTGGCCTTTCGGGCGGGCCATTTTTGGATCTCCTCTGATGGCAGTAGGTAGCATTTGGTATTTTAGTCTATCTCTAGTATGTTTTTGTTTTGGGACATCCTCGTCCCAATTATTAAAAACTTTAAAAGCTAGGCCCTGAAGTTCCCATAGTGAAGTTTGAAAGCCATTTTCCAGCTTTTGGAGTTTTTCCCAAATATCAGGGGCAAACTGAGGGAGAAAATGCATTTTAAGGAAAATGTCTGCCTCAGGGCTGTCTGGATTAAAGTTGTATATTTTTGGAGGTCCTCAGTGAGATGGGAGAGAAAAAAGAGCAGGATTTTCTTTTGGCCCTTGAGTTATTTCCTGAACTTTGTCATAGTTAACAGCCTTATGAGCAGCCTTGTGGTTGGTGAGCTCTCTGGGATTTGGGTCCATCTAGAGGGGCAGACCAGCAGTCCCATTTCCAGCAATCCTCTGCTGGCAAATTCCAAAGGAGGATTCCAGGAGGATTCTAAAGAATCCTCCTGCTACTAAACAAATTATCATATAAGCCAAATGTTCCCACCCCATCTCACTGTCCTAATAACTCCATTGGGGATCGTTGACAGGATACCAATTATCTTGGCAATGTGTTTCCTCTGCATGTGCCTGGGCCTAGGCCAGATTATCTCTTGGTCCTCAGTAAATGGGTAGAGGAGAGAATGACATAAACATTGTGCCAAGTTAATGATTGGGGCTGAGTAAGGTATTGAAACTCCTTTATATAAGTATGTGGGTGCTCAGCAAAGTTTCCCAATCATCTTTCAACTTGAGAAAGGTCAGAGAGAAGGGTACATGAACATGGATAATTCCCTCTGGTCCCACACCCTCTCAAAGAGGAAGAATAGGTTCAGGGATGCGGTGAGCACATGAACGAGTATGTAGGGGTCAGGGAGGTGGTGGGGGGAGTAATTTTCATTCAGAGCATTAGAAGTGGTAGAGACAGATTCAAGGGGAGAGGACAAGGCCAGCGCATATGGTGGAGAAGAAAGTGGGGGCGGGGGCCTTTGGAGCCACTGGAGCAGATGGTGGGTATAGATCATATGGGTCAAAAGTATCTGAAGGAAGATCAGACACAGAGGAGGAGGGGTGGTAGAGTGAAGGACAAAGATGTCTTGTACTGAACACAAGTTACAGAGAAAGGGTTTGATCTGAGTATGAAGAAGGCCTGAAAACAGGGGACCTCAGACCATTTGCCTTCACAGCAGCAGTAATCGGCTAGGTCTGTTAAGATGTTGAAGTCTAGGGTGCCATCTCTGGGCCATACAGATCCATTATCAAGTTTGTATCTAGGCTATACCACTTTTAAAAAGAATATAAGATGCCAGTGGTAAAGATCCTGACTTAAGCTGAGCATCTGTAAATTTTGAAGAAGGCGTCCCAGAGGGGAGTCCTTTTCTGAAACAGACTGAGTGTTGCCCATGTCTGTGCAGACGAAGAGAGAGACAGCTAGAGAGAGAGAGAGAGAGAGAGAGAGAGAGAGAGAGAGAGAGAGAGACTGACCAAACAGGAACCCTGGAAGTCCACCCTAGGTGGATTCCACACAGGCTAGTAAGAGAGGTAGGCGTCCCTGGTCTCCTAACAAGCTTCCAAAGAATCAACTTAGTCCTGAGAAAGGGCGTCCCCTTGCCACAAGAAAAGTCAGAAGGGCAAAAGGCCAAAGGACCAGTGCCTTGGAAGGGGTCCTGACTGAGCACCCAGATTTATAAGATGCAGGAGACCCTGGAAGGGTCTGTTTTGACTCCCCTCTCACAAACCCAGCAGGTGGCCCAGCTGAGATTAGATCAGATTTCCTTTTGAGTTGGTGGTGACAAGATGAAAACGGCATGTGACAGTGGAGGTCCAGCCTTGTTGGAGGCTTCAGGAAGGTTGTGTCCAGGATGAAGGGAATCCTCCTGGGTTTCGGCACCGTAAACTATTAGGGTTTGTCTTTGGGTCCCAACAGTGGCAAACTGGAAACAGACCACAGAGGACAAATGCAAAGCTAATAAGTTAGAGTCTATTTGTGCCCCAGTGGGAGTGGGTAGAGGCTGGCAATGAACATTGGCCTCAACCCTGGAGAGAAGAGGCAGAGCTTTTATCAGATGGAAAGGGAGAGGCAGGTGGAAAGTCCCAATGGCTAGATAGAGGGGGGCAGGTACTTAGCATAGTCTTGTATCTGCTCCACAGCCTGTAGCTGGCCTCTTGTGGTGGGAACTGTCACCTGGATGAACTTCTCAGTTTATTCCAGTTCCTGGCTATTGTACCATGGTTACTGGGCAAGGCAGGCCTTCATGAAGCCAACTGGCAAGAACATCTATTAATCTTGTGGCTTTTGCTTAGATTCTCTTCAGGAAATAAACAAGCAAGGGATTGGGGTTCAGGGAGGGTCTGAGTAAGAAGCAAACATTTTGTTTTAAGCTATTTTGCCACTGTGGTTATGGCAGCATAATTTAGTTTATTCTGGCTCAGACAAAAAATCAGGAGTTAAACATAACTACAGCTGGGTGTGGTGGTGCACACCTACAATCCCAGCACTCAGGATGCTGAGGCAGAAGGATCTTAAACTCAAAGCCAGTCTGGACTACATAGCAAGGCTGTGTCTCAGAAAACCAATCAATAGACTGTGGGTGTGTCTCAATGGTAGAGGACTTGCCTGGCATGCACAAGGCCCTGGCTTCTATCCCCAGTACTACAAAACAACATCCCCACACACTACCCCCCACCAAAAAAAAAAAGAGGAAAAATACGTGGAATTATTTTACTATAGTTATAAATGCTATGAAAAGTTTTGAGGGCTGTGAAAGTACATAATAGAAGCACTTAACCAACTCTAGGCATCAGAGAAGGCCTCTGAGGAAGTGATGCTGAAGTTTTAAATTTTATCTGCAGCTAGGCACTTGTAATCAGCACTTAAGAGGCTAAGGTACGAAGATCACAAGCTCAAGGGCAGCCTGGGCTGCATAGAGAGAGAGACCCTATCTCAAAAAACAAACAAAAACTATTTGGCAATGAAAATTGAGGGACATTATCCACAGTTACCAGGCTGTATTAGTCAGATGTCAGGGTCATGGAAGATGAGGAAAGATGGAGGAAGAATTCCAGATTAAAAGTCTGAAGAGGTGTGACGATTAAAGGCAAACACAGCCTTGTATTTCCTCTTCCTCATTCTTAGCTCATTCACTAATCCTTCTCCTCTCTTTGCCTCAGTTTCCTCTTTACCAGAGGAGATGGTAAATCAGTCAGAAAGATATTTCCTCTCTCTCTCAACACAATGCCTTACTATGTAGCCCAGGCTGGCCTCAAACTCAGAATCCTCCTCCCTCAGCCTCCTGTGTGCTAGGATTATAGGTGTGTGGCTTATTGGTAATCTTTGGTTTTACATATGAAACATGCTTAGTATAAATAGTGAAAATCTAAAAAAGTAAAGTCTCTTTAAAATTGGCTTTGTAGTTATGAACTAATTGTGCTACTAAATTGTGTAGTTTGTTACTACAAGAGTTTCCTTTGGCGTTCATTCATTGGGCAGACTCACGGAGGGTGAACTATGAGCAGGGAGGGTGCTGCCTTGGGCAATACAAGAGGTGCAGGGTGGACTGAAGTGCTGAGCCTCAACTCCACATGCTCCCTAGATGGGAGGCTACAGTGAGCACCCCAAACACATTAAAACATTATTTGCTTAGACATACTTTCCAGAAACACCTTTTATGAAAGGTAGGTTCGCTGTATATGTCTAGGGATCCTTGGGGAAGGTGTTTTAATTTTTGTTTTTGTTTTTGTTTGTTTGTTGTTTTTTGCAGTACTAGGGATTGAACCCAGGCTTCATGCATGTTAGGCAAGTGCTCTACCACTAAGCTGCACCCCCCCGCCCCTTTTTTAAATGTTTGCTTTTATTTTTGAGATAGGGTCTTGCTGAGTTGCACTGGCTGCCTCTGGCCTTGAAATTGTGGTCCTCCTGCCTTAGCCTCTGTTAGTTTGTTTTGATAGACTGGTTGTCCTGATCTTGTTTGGCTCTGACCTTTACCTGTGCAGTCCTAGGCCATGAGACTTGCAAGGGTCCCTAGGGATCATCAAGTTGGTACAGAGCGGGTGCCAATGCCTGAGGGGGAAAGGAACTGGTCTCTCAGCATAGAGGGACTCCAGAAAACTGGAGCTAGAACCCTTCTCACCTACACCTCACCTCTGGGTGCCAACCCTCCAAACCCTCACAGTGGGCAGAGGGACCGGAAACCTCTCCGTGCGGGGACAGTGAGAATGGCTGGGAGTGTTCGGCCTGGAGAAGAGAGATGCGAGGAACACAGGCATTGTGCTCTCATCTCTGAGGCGCTGCCTGGCTCCGGGGGACCCCAGAGGGCAAACCTGGGACCTGCTGGCCAAAGGTACAGGTGACTTGTCACCAGAAGGCCAGCCCATGGCTTGCACACCTAGCCTGAAGGGCAGAGGCACAGTGGCTCATTAGACACGGGGAAGGAAGCCTCCAGGAACAGCGGGAAGAGAGGGCTGCCAAGTCGTTTCCACCTAGACAGTTCTCTGGGAACCTTTCGGAGCCCTGAAGATGGTGAGGCCTGCCATGCCTACTGTGTCTTGGAAGACTCCTGCCCTCTGGGGCTGGCTAGCCCATCCTTCCAAGCAGGCTGTGGGGCTCTGGTCACCAAGCTCCATGGGGCTTCAGGGTGTGGCAAATGGCTACCAGATGCTGTGCGGGACTTTGTCCATTTCACTCCTGGCCCAGACCCTTTGCCCGCAGGTGCAGGAGAGGGAGCTAGAGCTTCAGAAGAGGCTGGACGAGCAGCGAAGAGTCCTGGAAGGAAAGCAGGAGGAGGCCCTGAAAGGTGAGGATGAACATACTCCCCTGGGGAGGCCATGGAGGCTCCCCCTCCTTTTCCCATCTGCTCCAGTCACCTGCGGCTCCCCTTGGCCCCTCTCCTCCCTCTGGGCTGGAGCAGTTGACTGCTTCGGAGATGAATTTACAGGGTCCTTGGTGCCAGAGAGGTGATGGAGTGAACGTTCCTTTGGCACGTGACTTGCAGAGTCTGGCACCGTGCTTTGCTTTATCTTATTTGGGAGAGATTTTTTTTTCCCTTTCCATTCTAAAAGCACTGCATATTCATTAAAGAAAATTTAGAAAACCTAAACAAATTGGAGAATTTTTAAATACCCCTTTTCCATCAGCACAATGATTATAAGTCTTAAAATCTATAGTTACGCTGCATATTTTTTAAAGTGACTTTTTCCAGCTAGGTGCTTTGGTGCACCCCTGTAATCCCAGAGACTCAGGAGGCTGAGGCAGGAGGACCATGAGTTCAAGACCAGAGGCAGCCCACATAACTTAATCAGACTCTTTTGCAAAAAAATAAATGAATAAATAAAGATCTGGGGGTCCAGCTCAGTGGTAGTGCACTTGTCTAGCAAGTGTGAGGTCTTGGGTTCAACCCTTTAGTTCTGCAAAAGAAAAAAAATTCAAAATCTTTTGCCACTGTTTATAATAGCAGTGGTACTTACACCATGAACTTCAGTTTATAAAATCTTTGCCACATTCATGATTTTATATTTAGGATAACCTAGTAGAATTGATGTGGAAAAGTTTATATAAATATACACACACACAAACACACAATGCCATGCAATCATCACTACTATCCAGTTCCAGAACATTCTCACCACCCCAAAATGAAACCCCACACCCATGAAGCAGTCTCTCCTAATCTTTCCAGCAGTCTCTGTCAACTGCTACTCTGCTGTCTTGTCTCCACAGCCTTCTCCATTCTGAACACTTGTATAAATGGAATCGGACAACCTCTAGTCCCTCATGTCTGACTTTCTTCACCCACCACCATGTTTCCAAAGTTTATCCATATTGCAGCATACATCTGCACTGCACTCCATTCCTTTTTATGGCTGAATAATATGCTACCTAATGGGCACACCATGCTTTGTTTACCTGCTTGTCAGTTGATGGACATCTAGGCGGCCTCTACCTCCAACCACTATAAGTGTTGTCACTAGCACAAGCACCCCCACCAGTAGCTGTTTTCAGTTCCCCCTCGACCAGTAGCTGTTTTCAGTTCCCCCTGGATTCATACACAAAAGGAAATTGCTGGGCTATGTGGTATTTCTTCACTTTTTTTTCCCCCAGTACTGAGGTTTGAACCTAGGGTCTGGTACATGCTGGGCTATTGCTCTATCACTGGCCTTCACCCTCAGCCCCTTTTTTATTCTGAGACAGGGTCTTGCTAAGTTACACAGGCTGCCTCTGGCCTTGAACTCATCTTCCTGTCTCTGCCTCCTGAGCTGCCAGGATCATAGATGTGTACCACCACGCCTGGTATGCACATGATATTTATATACTTAACTTTTTTAGAAACCACCAAACTATATTTCATGGTGGCTGCACTATATTATGTTCCTACCAGCAAGGCATGAGTTCCTGTTGCCCCACCTCCTTGCCGACATTTCCTACTTCCCTTTACCATCATCATCCTTGCCAACTTGATGAGTGTGAAGTGGTCTCCCATCATGGTTTTGACTTGTATTTCCCTAATGACTAATTCTGTTGAGCACTGTGTCATGTACTTGTTGGCCATTTGTATATATTCTTGTTATTTTCCATTATTACTATTATTATTGTCATCCTAGTGAGTGTGAAATAGCATCTCGTTGTATGCGTGGTTTGGAAGGTTTTTTGGTTTTGGTTTTGTGTATGTGTGTTTTTGATATTGGAGGTTGAGCCCAGAGCCTCATGCACACTACACAAGCACTGCCCCATTGAGAGCTGCACCCCATGTCCCTTTTTTATTTTTTGATTTTTGAGACAAGTCTTGCGAAGTTGTGCAGGCTGCCTCAGACCTCGAACTTGGGATCCTCCTGCCTCAGCCTCCCAAGTAGCTGGGATTACAGACATGTTTCACAGCACTTGGCTTGTTTGGTTTTGAGAAAAGGGGTCACTGTGTAGTCCAGGCTGTCCTAGAACTCGGTACATAGCCCACTCCAGCCACAAACCCCTGATCTTCCTGCCTCACCCTCCTTGGTGGTGGGATTCCAGGCATGTACCACACCACTTAGCTCATTGTGGTTTTGACATACGTTCTCTCAATGGCTAACTTGTTGAACGTCTTTTAATGTACTCGTTGGTAATTTCTGTATCTTCTGTAGAGTAGGTTATGTATATTTTGACAATATTGAAGTTGACCTTGGAAATGCAATACTGATTTTTCTTATCAGTGTTTGCAGGACATTTCCCCAAATTTATTTATCTTTTTAAAAACATGGTTATGGTTATTTTATATGTAAAATTTTATATCCTGTTCTTCTCATTTAACATTGTATCAAATATGTTCCCAAGTATGTCACTCCAAAAATGTTTATAAAGGCTAGACCATACTATACATAATTTTGCTTCTTTGAGTCTAGACATCTAGATTTTAGCTGTTGTAAATAACACCACTGTCAACATCTTTGGCATAAAGATGTGCTCTCGTTTCCCATTAGATCCTTAGATTACCTGAAATGAAATAACTAGAACAGAGGCCTGAACAATTTTAAGAATCTTGACACATATTGCAACATTGGCAGAAAATGTTTTGAAATAGCATTAAAACCATTGGGAATTTGAAGAGCTTTGTTTTAATACTAACACACCTGTGATAAACTGGGACTGTTACTCGACATCCTTGAATCTCAATTCCATTTGTCTAAAATCTACCTTCTTAACCTTACAAGACTTTATGGGAAAAAAGCCTTGTGTCCCAAACATTGCTTTATGCTATTTTTATTACTATAAATATGTTAATAAAAAATTTCAACTATAAACCAGAAGGGAAGGCATTCATTGCTTATCTTGTATTGTTCCCATTGGTCAAAATTCCTTTAGAGTTATTTTTAAATTGCTTGACACATGTTAAGTGCTAGATAAGTGTGTATTAAATGAATAAAAGAATAGCTTGGGAGAAATATATGAGATTCCGTTTGTTTGGGGGGAGGTAAAGAGATAACTGGGACAGGCTACTGGTGGATGGCTTTCTATATTCAATGATCCTATATTGTCTTTTATTTTCTATTTTGTCATTTATTTAAATTATCATATGTAAAACTGACTTTTTACCATATATTTGCATAAATCCTAACGTGTATATTGATTTGTATAACCATCCCCACAATCAGGATATAAAACAGTTCTATCACCCCCAAAAAAACTCTCTCACTGTCCTTTCATCCTCATATCCTCCCCAACCCAATCCTTGGTGACACTGATTTCTGTCATTAAAGTTTTGTCTTTTGTTGAGCTATTATATAAATAATACAATATGATTTTTATATTGGCTTCTATTGCTCTTGATAATGCCTCTGAGATTCATTCAAGGTGTTGCACATCACAGTGGTGCATTCTTTTTCATTGCTGAGTTATAGTTCATTGCTTACTCATTTGCTTATTGCAGAACATTTAGGTTGTTTCCAGCTTGAGGTGATTATGAATAAAGATATTCTAAACATTCACATATAGATTTTTGTATACACATAAGTATTCATTTCTCTGGGGTAAATACATAGCAGTGGAATTGATGGGTCACATGATAAATGCATGTTTGGCTTCATGAGAAATAGCTAAACTGTTTTCCAGGGTGAACACCATTTATACTACCCTCAGAAATGAATCACTTCCACTGTTCATTCTTGCCAGCAATTGTTGTCACTATTTTTTCTTTAAGCAGTTCTAATACTTACACAGTGATATTTCATCATGGGTTTAGTTTATGTTCTAATAATGACTAATGATGTTGAACATCTCATGCGCTTATCTTATGTCTGCATATCCTCTTGGTCAAATGTCTGTCCAACTATTTTCCCTATTTTAATTAGATTATTCTTACTAATGAGTTTTGAGAGATCTCTGTATATTTTGGTTACAAGTTCTTTGTATATGCAAATATTTTTTTTCTAGTTTGTATATGGTGGAGTCCTTTTTCATTCTCTAATGTCTTTCATAAAGCAAGGGTTTTCATTTTTATAAAGTCCAATTTACTATTTTTTCTTTATTATACTTTTGGTATAATATTCATAAGCATTGCTATAAAGCCCAGGAAACAAATATATTCTCCTGTGTTTTCTTCCAAAAGTTTCGTCGTTTTAGGTAGATCTATGACCTATAAGATCATGTGGGTTTTCTTCTGTGAACTTTCAATATGGTAGATTACACTGATTTGAATTTTCAAATATCTAACCAGCCTTGCATTCCTGGAATAAACCCCAACTGGCCGCTAATGTTTTTATTTATTTATTTATTTATTTATTTATTTTTACTTGGTCTTTTTTGGGCAGGAATGGCTAGGGGTTGAGATAGGGTCTTCATGGGTAGCCCAGGGTGGCCTGGATATTTCAATCCTACCTCAGCCTCCCAAGGGTGGACGTTACAGGTGTGCCCCACCATGCCTAGCTGCTAATGTTTTATTAAAGGTGTTTGTGTCTATGTTCATGAGAGATCATTGTCTGTAGTTTTCTTATCCTGTGTGTTCTTAGTATCAGGATAAAGCTTGCCTTGTGGAATGAGTTGGGAAATATCCCCTCCTCTTCTATTTCTGAAGAGATTATATAGAATTGGTGTTCTATCATTTTAAAATGTTTAGTAGAATTTGCCATTGGAATCATCTATGTGTGGACATTTCCAGAATGTATTAAACTATAATTCAGTTCTTTTAATAATCTCAGGAATGTTCAGGTTATATATTTCATTCTGGCCAAGTTTTGGTAGTTTGTAGCTATTGAGGAATTGGTACATTTCATCTAAGTTGTCTGATTTATGTGTATAGAATTGTTCACAGCATTTCCTAAACTTCATTTCAAATATCTGTTTTATCTTTAGTGATGTCTCCTCTTTCCTTCCTGATGTTGATAATTTTGGCATTTTCTTTTTCTTTGTCAGTCTTGTTTGAGGTTATCAATTCTATTAATACTTTGAAAGAAACGAGCTTTTGATTTCACTGATTTTTTTTCATTATTTGCCCATTCTCAAGCTCATAAGTTTCCATTTTTATTTCTTCTACTTGCTTATGTTTAGTTAGCTCTTCTTTCCTTGATTTCTTAGGCTAAAAACCAAGATTATTGATTTGAGACCTTTCTACATAAGCATTTAATGTTATAAATTTCCCCCAACTACTGATTTATCTACACCCCACAACTGACGTTTTCCTCTTTTTATTTTGCCCAGTTCAAAACATCTAATTTTTCTCTAGACTTTCTCTTTGCCCCATTGAATATTTGGAAGCATATTTCCAAGTTGGAGATTTTATGCTTCTCTTTCTCTTATTGATTTCCATTTTTATTCCAGTATAGAGAGCATAGTTTGTATTTGGCTACTTTTATAATTTGTAAAGTTTTTTTTTATTCAGAATATAATCTGCCTTGTGAATATGTCATGGACATATTGCTATTATGTTGCATATTTTATAAATCAATCAAATAGATCAAGTTTGGGTGATGGCATTGTTCAGTTCTATAGCCTTAGTGATCTTTTTGGTCTGTTTTATGCTGAATACTGAGGAATGTTGAGTCTTCCAATGATATTTGTCTATGTCTCCTTTCAATTCTTTGTTTGAAATTAATATTGCTATTACAGCTTTATTAATAAATGTTAATTTTTCCAATTATTTACCTTTAACCTACCTATATTTCCCTCCACATGTCTGTCAGCTTGTCATACTGTGGGGGCTTGCATGTTGTTCTGATGCTGAAAGCTATACAACTGGGCATCAGTAGGGCTACCCATGGCAGACACGTTTCAGCTGAGTTTCCAAACTAAGAGTAGGGAGAAGGACCTGGCAACACACTCCCAAAACAATTACCCATTGAAAACCCTATGAATAGCAGAGAAGCACTGTCAAATATAGTGTGAGAAAAATGCCCCTCCTCAAGGCTACAAGATATTCAAAACACAATTAGGGAAGAGTCCCCTCCTCAAAGTAGAGTCGACCTTAATGAGGGGAATGGAGTAAAGCCTCTGGGACCTCCTTTTGCTGATGTGGCACGACTCAAAATGAGAAGAAACATTGACTTCAACATTAGCTTCAAACATAAAAAGATCATGTGGCTGGCACAGTGTTGGTCGCATTTCATTCTCTTGTACATAGAGTCATTATGAGTCAAATCCCACATGATGGCACCTAACAACACATATTTAAAGTTCATTTCTTGTAAATAGCACTGCTATGGTTTGGATCTTGAATGTCCCTCAAAGGTCCATGTGTTGTTGGTTGATCCCCAGCCTGTGTAGCTGTTGGGAGGTGGTGAAATTTTAAGGAGGTAGGGCCTAGTGGAAGGAAGTTAGTCATAAGGGATGTGCTTTGAATGGGACATTGGGACCTTGGTCCCTTCTTGCCTCTTTGCATCCTGGCACCGTCAGATGAGCAGGCCACCTCCACAATGGGTTCCCAGCATGATATACTGTGCTGACACAGGAACAAGCAACAGGGCCAGGAACCAGGGACTGAAACCTCTGAAATCATGAGCCAAAAGAAAACCTTCCTCCCTCGAAGTTCATTATCATGGGTATTTTGCACTGCAACAGATAGCTGACCAAGACAAGCATGGTTTTTTAATCCATTCTGACATACCCTGTTGTTTATTTGATGTGTTTAAGACATTTAATGCTTAGATCTAGGTCATCCATTTTAATATTTTTTTTGTTTTCTCTGGTTTTTAGCTTTTGTTTTCCCCTCTCTACTTTCTCTTGAAGTATTTCAACATCTCTTAGTGTAGGATTCATTTTAACTTACCTAGTGTCCTTCTTACTATGTCTCTTTGTATAGTTTAAGTGATTGCACTAAGAATTGCCACATACTTACAAATCTAGTCCACTCCTTTCACAAGTTTTAGATGGCTACAAAAACAGTTGTGGATTAGAATGATGTATAGATTGGCTTCTCAAGAGAAAGCTCTCAACCTAGCTCTTGACTGTAAATCCAATCCACATGTGATTCTTACCTGCACCTGATTTTGTAGCCCTCTAAAACCCTTTCAAGAGTTAGATTCAAGAATATATGGTATTTAATAATCTACTTAGAATTAGTATTTCACCACTTCAAGTGGAATATAGAAACCTTATCATATTTGTTGCTCTGTCCTATCTCATTTTTGCTGTACTTCCTGTATCTATGACAGATATATTTCAAGACCCCTAGTGGATGCATAAAACCACAGATAGTATCAAACCTTACACTGTGTTTTTCCCAGACATACATATCTGTGATAAAATATTATTTATAAATTAGGCACAGTAAGATTAGCAGTAATAATAAAATAGAACAATGATAACAATGTACTGTAATAAAAGCTTAAAAGTTATGGATTATTTCTGGAATTTTCCATTTAGGGTTTTGTTGTTGTTGGGTTTTGTTTGTTTTGTTTGCAGTACTGAGGGTGCTAAACCCATGGCCTCACACATCTTTTACAGTTGATCTACCATAGCTGCACCCCCAGGCCCTTTTTCATTTTATATCTTGCTAAATTACACAGGCTGCTGCTGGCCTCAAACTCATAATCCTTCTGCCTCCTTCTCCCAAGTCACTGGGATTACAGGTGTGCGCCACTGTGCCCAGCTCCATTTAGTACATTAAAATTGTAGCTAACTGTAGGTAATTGAAACCATGGAAATGAAACCAAAATAAGGTGCAACTCCCATTCTTGTCTACTTACCACATCCTCATACATGGGATGTCTGCAACTGTACCACCCTGGCATCTGATCCCATCAGATCTTAGAAGCTAAGCAGGGTTGGACCTGGTTAGTAGTTAGATGGCAGACCATGGGTGAGTACCAGGTGCTATAGGTTTGGGAAAAGGACCTGGCAGCTCACTCCCCCCCCAAAAAAATCAGCCATTAAAAACTCTATTAATAGCAGAGAGACACTGACAATAGTACTGGGCATGGCACAGTGTCAGGGAGTGTTTTGTGCGATGTAAGTAGTGTTGCTATGAGTCAGACCCGACCAGACAGCACCTAACAACAGCAACAACATACATGGAATACTCCATCAGACAATGTTATAATTTTTGCTTCTAATCATAAATCATTTTTAAAGGCCCAAGAGAAGAATCCATTGTACTTACCAAGATATTTTCCAATTCTGTTGCCCTTCCTACATTCCTAAAGTTCCAGGTTTCTCCCTGATGTCATCTGAAGAATTTCCATTAGCCATTCTTTTAGAGCAGGTCTATTGGTGACAAATTCTTAATTTCCCCTAATCTAAGAATGTCTTTATTTTACTTCTTTCCTGGAGGGTATTTTACTAGACACAAGATTCTGGATTTTATAGTTCTTTCATTTCAGCAGTTTTAAATTTTTCTTCTAGTTTCCAAGGTTTCTGATGAGAAATATAGTCATTCAAATTAATGTTCCCTGTAAGTATTGCTGCTGTTAGATGCCATCGAGTCATTGTCTGACTCATAGTGACCCGTACAACAGGCAAAACAGTATTGTCAGCACTTCTCTGCTATTTATAGGGTTTTCAATGGCTGATTGGTTTTTGAAAGTGGGTTGCTGGGTCCTTCTCCTAAGCCCACAGCACCTGTTCCCAGGCGGTCTCCCGTCTTAACCAGGCCAGACCCTGCTTAGCTTCTGAGATGTAATGGGATTAAACACCACAGTGGTACAGCTGCAGGGTCCCCATAAGTAAGGTACCTTTTTAATGTTGCCATTCCAGATTTTTCTTTGTCATTAGTTTTCAGAAATGAGGTGTCTGGATGTGGATTTCACTGGGTTCACTGTGGGATTTAGCAAACTCCTTTAATCCACAGGTTTGTGTTTTGCCAAATGGAGATGTATTCAGCCATCCCTTTATATTATCTTCCTGTACTGCCCTTTCTCCTCCTCTTTGACTCTGGTGATTCAAATGTTAGATATTTAATGATTATCTTATAGGTCCCTGAGGCTCTATTCATTTTTATCCAATCTTTTTCTTTGTATTATTCAAAATAAATAACTTTCATTGATCTATTTGAAATTGACTGGCTCTTATGTCATCTCCATTCAGCTATTGTTTCAACTCATTGAGTTTATTGTGTTTTATACGTATAAAATATCCTTTTGGTTCTTCTTGGTATCTTCTATTTATTTGCTAAGACTTTCTATTTTTCCATTATTTTCAAGAGTATGTTCACCCTCACTTCTTGGAGTTGGTTTTTTGTTTTTGTTTTTTGTTTTGGTTTTGTTTGTTTTGTAATAGGATCTTGCTATGTAGCCCAGGCTGGCAAAATATAATTTTTTTTCCATTTCTATGAGCTTTTATTAAATACCTAGTAGATTTCCGGCACAGCTCCCAAGCAAGCCTATGATGCAGAAGGATAAGTAAGACCATTCCCTGATTCCTGACTCCTACGGGCCCCAAGTGATCATCTAGGCCTTTCTGGCCCCTGAGGGTCTTGCCAGAAGGCTTTGGGAGAATGCATCTGAGCTAATGGAGATCTCCTTTCCCCACAGTCCTCCGGACTTCATATGAACAAGAGAAAGAAGCCCTTACCCACTCCTTCCAGGAGACCAAAGCTGCCCTTCAGGTGAGAAAGGATGGGCCATGTCAGTCTCTGAAGTGGGTTCAGGAGGACTGGCAGGGAAGCAGCCAAAACTGCTGGCCTGTCAGTCTGGGGGCTGGGATGCCAGCATCCATATGTCTGGGCCCCTTGACATGGCGACCAGACTGTTCAAGAGGACTTGCTAGGCCTGGTGTGGGGGCGTACAACTGGAATCCCAGTGACTCAAGAGGCAGAAGCAGGAGGATCTCAAGTGTGAGACCAGAGGTAGCCTGCATAACTCAGCAACACCCTGTCTCAAAATAAAAAGTGTTTAAAAAAAAAAAGGGCTGGGGGTGCAGCCCAGTGGTACAGTGCTTGCAAAGCATGCAAATACTAGGCCCTGGGTTCAAGCCCCCCCAGTACCGCAAAAAAAGACTTGTTTGCAATTAGGTTTGGCCTGTTTTTCCAAGGAGTGTTGGGAGGATCATGGAGAGCGCATGGGCCATGGGGTGATTGGACTAGCAGTGGAGGCTCGGTGACCAGGAGAAGCATGAAAGCAGGCACTCAGCTCAGTCTGGCTGCTGGGGGAGATATCCTAGTGGGACAAGTGCTAACCAAGACCTGAAAGCTGAGTGGGATTCTTCCGCAAGAAGGGGCAGGCTGGGTGTCCTAGGCAGAACACAGCCATTTGTTCAAAAGCATGGAGGGGAAGGGGAATTGGGGGTGGCTAAGGACCTGAAGGAAGCCCAGAATGCCTGGGGGGAGAGCTGAAGCGGGAGAGAGGCCAAGGCTGGAAGGCCAGAAGGTGGGAGCCTGGGAGCCAGGTCAAGGGCTGCTGTATGCCAGAGGAAGTGGTGGAGGTTTGGGTGAAGTTTGGAGACAGGAAGGCACTTACAGTGGGGGGAGTGATGTGACGTCTGGCCACTGTGTAGGCAGGAGCAGTGAGCGCAGGCCTGGAAGCCTCACTGAGCCTGGTCTAGATGGGCTTTGAATGCCAGAGTGACCCTGCCCTTAAATACCACAGCATTATCCCCAGGGGTTTAGGGAGGATTGGTGACTGTATAGCAAGAGGTGGGGCTGGAACGTTCCAAGCAGGGGTTGAATAGGTTAAACCTGAATTGTAGGATAGACCAAAGACAGCCTGAGGATCCCCAAACCTTTCTTTCTCTGGGATCTCATGAAATCCCTGCCCCTTTTTTTTCTTCTCCCTTCATTGGTAAATGATGGTGGGGCACAGAATAATACAGCATTGGCTTTTTCCATTATGCAACTGTTACATCACCTTTGGTTACACTTTTGTCAACTTGCAAGATTTATGGAGACTTTTGACTAATATGTAGTAAAACTCATACATATTTGGATTATAATTCCCCTATTTTTCCAATGTACTCATAAATTTGTGTTGTTTACATTGAGATTATCCTCTCCCCCTTTATTCCTCTACATTGACCCTCCTCCCCATCCCACCTTCTTCCATCTTCACGTCCCTCTGCTAGTTCTCTCCCTCCTCCTTTCTACTCTTTATATTGTCCCTTCATGAAATCCCTTTTGCTGAACCTAGGTGTGGTCATCTCCCCCTTCCTCCTTCCCCAGGACACCATAGCAAGACTGACTTCACAGCTAGAGGCCTTTCAGGCCAAGATGAAAAGAGCCGAGGAGTCCACTCTGAGCCGGGACTATAAGAAGCACATGCAGGTAGGAGCAGAGCACCTGTGCGTCTTTCCTCCTCGAAGCTCAGGGAAGTCAGCAGTGGGCAACACGAGGGGCCAGCCATCTCCAAGGGTAAGGCTCAGACCTGTCACAGGGGCTGGAAAAAAAAGGTTCCCATTTTGCTGAGGGGACAGTAAGGATCCAAGAGTAGCATATGGGATAGTAAAGGGCGTGGCCTCTGAACTCAGAGAGAACTAGGTGCAAATAGCAACCCTTACGCAGGCAACTCAGCCTACCTGAACTGAGTGTCCTCTCCTGTGAAGGGCCGGGCCATGCCTCAGAGGGATTTTATCCCAATAAAATGAGATAAAGCAGGATGACACCATGGGCCAAGAGAAGAGAAGACTTGTGCCAGTCCAGGAGGGAGGAGGCCAGCACGTTTCTCTGCCTGCTGGCCTGATGAGGATCCTCTGTGTCCCTGCAGGATTATGGGAGCCTCAGCCCCTTCTGGGAGCAGGAGCTGCAGAGCTTGCACTTTGTCATCGAGATGAAGAATGAGCAGATCCACGAGCTAGACAAGCGTCTGATCCTCATGGAAACTGTGGTATGTGTCAGCCAAGGGCTGGGGACATGGCCTCGCGCTGTTTTTTCGGGGCATGTTGTTTGTGACGTGCATAGAAGGGCCCTTGCCTGGTCCACACCGGCTTTGACTTGCCACTTCGTGCGGACCAGCTGAGGGTGGTCTGGGTCAGGCCGGGGCTCCTTGTCATCTGGGTCCTGTGCTTCTCTTGGCTACTCACGTTGCTGTAATTTGGGCAACACTGAGGCAGGTAGCCTGGCTAATCATGAAAAGCTGGCTGATGCGACAAGCCAGGCAAGGGCTGAGGAAGGAGGAGAGGCCAAAAGGCTGGGCAGATATGGGAGGCCAACACCAACAAAGGACAGGGCTGAGCAGCTGAGGGCCCAGGTGGTTTTATCTCCAGGAGATCAGAGATCTCAGAACCCTGGGGCCACACAGTCCCCAGTTTGTGTTGCTCTGGAAGAGACCTCCCTGACCTCCTGTGTGCCACACAACCTCAGACCATCCTAAATGTCCCCTAAAAGGTTTATTTTGGGGGGGGGGGGGCAGAGAATGGTGAGGCACAGTCTCACTCTGTTGCCCAGGCTGGCCTCAAACTCACAGTCCTCCTGCCTTTAGCCTCTAGAGTGGTGGGATTTCAGGGCAAGCATCACCACACCTGGCCTCCCTGTAAGTTTTATTGACTTTCTTTTGGAAAAACCTAACAGACTGGCTTAACCTCTTTTATATAGATCATGTCCTTCTGACTTTTGGAGAACAGAAAATACCCTTGCTTCTGTGAACTGATGGTAATAGTATGATGATAGTAGCTATATTCTTTTTTAAACGTTCTCCTGTAGCAAAGGGCTGGGGATTAGCTCAGTTGGTAGAGTGCTTACTCTGCACGCTCTGAGGCCCTGGGTTTGATCCCCAGCACTACAAAAATGGGAGGAGGACCTGGCAACCCACTCCCAAAAATACTCAGTCATTAAAAACCCTGTGAATGGCAGGGAAGCACTCACAAAGTGCCAGGCATGGCACAGTGTCAGGGAGTGTTTCATTTTGCTGTACAAAGGGTTGCTATGAGTCAGACCCAACTTGATGGCACCTAACCACAACAACCGGTAGCAAAATTAAAAGTCAGGAGCCCTTTCTTAACTCTTTAATTTCATTTGAGGTTATCTTATTGTTCTATGCAATGTAACATCTAGTCTAGAATGGGCCACTGTTTCGGGGGACCACAGATAAAAGGGAGATGATAGCATGCATTGTACCATGTGAGTTTGGCAGCTTTCCAAGCAACTGCTCATTTGTTACAGAAAGAAAAAAATCTGATGTTAGAAGAAAAAATCACGAGCCTACAGCAAGAGAATGAGGACCTGCTCGTCCGAGCCCAGAACCAGGCCATGGTGTCAAGGTAGCTATCCCCCTGCCACTTCCCCCTAAACCCTCTCCTGTACCAGAATCTCCAACTGGAAGTCTTAAAGGAGCCTGGGGAATGGGTTACAGGAGGACCCAGGGCCTGTCTGGGGAACAGGGCTCCTCTTTTCTTGGCAGTTAGGAAGCCCAACTACCCAACTTGGGGACAAGGAAACAGGAAACAGAGCTGAACACCTACGTGAAATGAGTCAGTTCTAAGGGCCAAACATGAGAGCTAATACCATGTGTCAGGCAGAGATTATTGATTCTTGACACATTTTCTCATGCAACCCTCATGATTCTAAGAGCTGGGTCCTCTTATTATTATTATCCCTATTATACAAATGAGGAGACTGAAATTCAGTGGGAGCAAATGACACGTCCAAGATGACACAGCTAGGCGGGGACAGAGATTTGGAGGGACCCAGAGCTGTCCCTCCAGCCTGCACAGGCTTCACGCTCAGTCATCAGGTGGAACTGCTTTGGCACAAAGGCAGGTGATGGCATGGGTCCCTGAGCATGGGCTGGTCCCATCTCAGGGGGCGTCCTGGGGGATAGGCTGTTCCCTTGGCTCCCCCCTCAGGCCCCCCGGTTCTGCTCCACAGGCAGCTCTCAGAAGACCTGCTTTTGGTGCGTGAGGCCCTGGAGAAGGAATCACAGGTGCGGCGACAGCTGCAGCAGGAGAAAGAGGAGCTGCTATTCCAGGTTCTTGGAGCCACGGCCCCCACCTTTCCTCTGGCCTCGGTCACCCCAACAGGAGTCTCTTTCCTCACCACGTAGGAGCAGGGCGGGGACCCGCCATGATGCCTGTGCTCTCAGCTCCCTCCACACCTCTCCAGAGAAGATGGCCAGAGCCTCGAGTCCTTTTCCTGGGAAGGACGGGAGCCCCTGGGTGTTTGCACAGCAGCCCTGGGGGCTGGGTTGCCAGGCCCCTCACTGGGCTTTCCTCACATTGCCCAGGGCACAAGCAGAGGAGACCTTTTCTCCTTCCCTTTCTCTCTGCCCAAGCTGGGGAGCCCCGAGGCTTTGCCCACAGCAGCCTGCGCCACTCTGGCCCAGAGGAAACAATTACTCCTGGCCCCAGCCTGTCAGCTCTACTGCCAACTCACCAATTTGCCAACTTCCACCATGTATGCCCTGGCTTTCTCTCAGGCTCAGTTTACCCCTGCTCTAAGTCACTTGTGGTAACTGGCAAATGACTCTAGTCACCCCAGGACCATCTGAAGATCAGGCTAGGGCTGGGGGTGAACACAGCCTGTGCAACAGAACAGGATAGGCATGTGGCTGGACGAGTCCCCCAGGCCCTGCCAGCTGGCCAGGCAGGTGGCCTCCCCAGCCAGCATCTTGTCAGTAGCCGGGCTCAGCCCCCAGCCTGCCTGGTCCTCCAGCTCAATGCCACCTGGGCCAAGGGGCCAGCTTCATGGGTCTAAGGACCCTTGACAGGCAGAACTGGCTGGTCTTCCCTGTGCAGACAAGATGGGAGTAGGGTGCAGACCCCACCAAGGTGGAACAGGGACCTTCCCCATCTGTCTGATCACGCTGCTCCAGGAAGACCATTGTGGGACTGGGTTGTCCTCCTTCCTCTGCCTGCCATTGTCCCCTTCCCATTGCTCTCTCTCCACTCCTCTCCTGGGCACTGATCCCAATCCCCAGGCTCCCACATGGCCCCAGCCTCCCCATCCGTGAGAAGCAGGGCTGCAGTCCCTGACCTCGGTAGGGCGGTCCAGCTGGACAGGCTATGGATTTCAGATCCTTCTCAGGAACCTCAGGTCTGCTGGAGACCATGGTCATAACTCCCTCCTGCATAGCGCGTGCTCATAGAGAGCTTTCACACACCCTCCCCAGATCCTCACAAGACCCTGGAAGCAGGTCCTTATCCTCCTCAGCAGCAGAGAAGGCTGAGGTCACAGGACCCAGAGGACCTCACCTGGGGTCCCAGCGTTAGCCAGAGGCCACCAGCCAGCTCAGAGGAAACGTCAGTCCATATTTTCCACCTGTTGTTCTATAGTCTATGGCACCCACCCAGACTACCTTTCTCATTCCCCTGGATATAGTCTCTGTCCATTTCTGGTTCTAGAAGTTCAGGTGTGACTGTTCTCCATGTGGCCTGCTGAGCAGAGGGAGAAGTAGGGCTTAGGGAGGGCAGAGCAGCTGTTCCAGTCCTGGCCAGTCAGGCTCTCCTGGAACCTAGAGGCCAGCTCTGCAGTGAAGTTACATGGAACTTTCCAAGGCATATCGGTGTGCGTGAGTTTACTGGACATTAATGGGCATGACCACAAAACAGTCAGTGGCTCAGAATTTTGGGAAACTCTAGGCTCAATCAAATTAAACCTATCTACCACCTGCAATACTTATCCGAACCTTTAATAAGCTAATGTGCATTGCAAATGTCCAAGCAGGGAGCAGAGTATCCAGCTTCTTCTAAACATCTTTGATCCAGCCACTCCACTCGCACCATACTCCCAAAGCATTTCAGGGTGCTGACTGCACTTTAGAAAGCAGCCTTTTCATTGAGAGGGTGGGGCCAGTGAGGGGGCAAATTGTAGGGAGCGGGATCCCCGCCATGTAGCCTGTGGTGGATGTGAGATGAGCTGGAGCTGCACCCCTACTCTGGGGCAGATAAGCTATGTAAACAGAAAATACAGATCTTTATTTGGCCTGTTTTCCTGGGAGAGGAAGGAGGGGGGTCTGCCCAGCTGCAGTGGACAAAAGGTAACTGTCTCTGACTCGGGCATCTGCAGGCAGGTAAGAGACACCATGTATCCCTTTATGGAAAGGGGAAGCGACTTGCCCAAGGTCACACGTGATGGCACATGGCCCTAAAGGCCAGGCTTCTTGTGAAAAACTTTAAGCTTCTCAGGTCCCTGGCGAGGAGCTGGGGTCCCCTGCCCTACTCAAGAAATGTTCCATGGGTGACTTGGCTCAGATGGCATTTGCCCACACAGGTTCGGTAGGGATGTCACTGGGGGCTGCCTCCCCTGCAGGGGGTGTCAAATGTGGATGATATCATCCCAGGTGTTTGAGAAACACTGAGGCAAACGGAAATTGGGAGAGCAGCCCACTGATGGTCATGTGTGCACATGTGTTGGGACTCTCCAATGCAGGGAATGAGAATCAGGCAGCGTTTCCCTGACAATACACTTTTGGGCAGTGGGGCAGGGTGGGAGAGAACCTTCTGGTAGTCTACACTCCAAGGGACATGCTTGGGGAAGTGCTGACTTAGCAAATCCCAATGACTCCCAGACTCTGTTCCTTCCTCCTCCTCTGTGCTCAGTTTCTTCTTCCAACAAGCCAGAGAATGATTCCCCCAATCCCCGGCCTTGCCTCCTTAGGCCTCTGTGGGACTTAAGCTTATGCTGTCAGTCACTGCAGGGAAACAAGGGGAGACTCAAGTTCATGATGGACTGGCCAGACCGCCGAAGAGAGCTGGAGCAGATTAAGTGAAGGGGGATAAAGCACCTGGCAGGGTTCCACTGGCCTCCCTTTTGGGGCTGCTGGCAATGATAGTGGGGGTTGGGTTTTTTGTTTTGTTTTGTTTTCAGTACTAAGGGATTGAACCCAGGGCATTGTGCGTGCCAGGCAAGTGCTCTACCACTGAGTTGCACCCCAACCCCTTTTTTATTTTTTGAGACAAGGCCTAAGTTACACAGGCTGCCTCTGGCCTCAAACCCACAATCCTTCTCAGCCTCCTCAGTTGCTGGGATCACAGGGGTGCACCACAGTGCCCAGCTGACAATGGTGATCTTATGAACACATCACAACTTGCTGGGCACCTTATTTTCCCATCCTCTGGCTGTGTGGAAGCCCCTTGTAGATCTTTCCGTCTCCAGCCCCCACTTTCCCCTGGGACCTACACAAGGCTGGCTCATGGCTCAGACCTTGTCAGTGGCTCCTGGGAATCTGGAGAGTGATGTTCAGTTTCCTCGGCATACCCCCCACCCCGACACCTCTGCATTCTCAGCAGGCCACCATGGTGGGAGAGGTAAGGCTCCAGGTCTTGTGTGTGAGACATGCTCACCTTTTCTTTGTCCTGCTGCTACTCTCCTAACCCATCCTTCAAGGCTCCTGTCAAATTCCAGCCCTCCCAAGGAAGCCCATTTAAGAATTCCTAAGGTCCTTGGGCTGGTCGTGGTGGCACACACCAGTGAATGATTCATTGAGGAGGCTGAGGCAGAAGGATCGCAAGTTCAAGTCCAATCTGAGCTACACACTTTTGGGAGAAAGACCTGGCAACACACTCCCAAAAATCAATCTGCCATTGAAAACCCTATGACCAGCAGAGAAGCACTGACAATAGTGTTTCACCTGTTGTATGTAGGGTCCCTATGAGTTGGACACCGATTCGACAGCATCTAACAACTACAACAACAAGGTCCTTGGGGTTGGCACCGTACTATTTGGCACAGGTGCTCTCCAGGTGTTTGAGGTAGGTGGGTAAAGTCATGGAGAGAAAAGAACATCACTACCACCACCACCTCTCCAACACTCCCTTGGAAGGCTTGACTCACAGTAGATGCCCAGGAAACAGCCTTAATCACATTTGGCCCATCTCCTAACACACACATACACATGCACACACACATACCATAGGCCTGGAGCCCTACCCCACACCCCATCTTCCTATTGTTAAGGCCAGTCTGGTCGTGTCTTGGTTTTTTTGTTTTGTTTTTTGTTTTTGTCGTTGAGACAGGGTCTTGATGTATAGTCTAGGCACACCTTGGACTCACAGTCCTCCTGCCTCTGCCTCTCAAGCACTGGAATTACAGATTTATGCCCCCAGGCCTGGCAGGTCAGGCCTTGGATGTCACCTTGAAGATGATTCACTGACCGCTCTGTCTTAAGCAGCCCCAGTCTCACACATCTGTCTGGTCCTCATTATAGCACTTGGCATTCTGTGAGATTGTGTTGTCTGTTTCCCATTTCCTCCTCTTTGTTAGACTATCAACATGCAGGTGCAGAAGCTGAATCTCCTTTTGACTCATATTGTAGTCTCAGGACCCAGTACAGTGGCAGGGGGTGGGTGCTCAATGAGTAGTGTTGGGTAAATTAACAGGAACAAATTGCACATTCTCTGGCAGTATCCTGAGAAGTAGCTCTCTCTATTTGACAAATAAGGAAACAGAGGCCCAGATAAAGGAAGGACCTTGTCCCATGGCAGTCAGAGAAGCCATGTCAGTCTGGGGACTAGAAGCTGGGTTCATCAGATTCCCAGTCAAGCAGTGGTTCCAGTCTGCAGTGATGGCTCCTGGCCTTCTTCCCAAGCCCTCTCTCCTCCCCTGCTCCAACACACTACCACGCCATGTCCACTCTTCTTCCCTCTGCTTACCTTCTGCCCTGGGTATTCCCAGAGAAAGTCCACAGCAATCTCTGGCTGGCCCAGAACAGTGCAGATTATGTTGACATTCTCCCCTACGTGGACTGATGTTGCTGAAACTTGGATGATGGGCGTGGGGGAGGAAGATGGGGACAAACATGTTGGCTGATGGCATGAGTGGTTGAATTGTGATCAGATAAATGGGTAAAAAGATGGATGAATGGAATGAACCGGTGGTACAGTTACAGTGAATGAAATGACAGATGGAAAGGTTAAGTCCGTGAGTGGCTGAGGTGGCTGAATTGGTAGTGGCTATGTGAGTGGGTATGAAGAATTAATGGAATGTAGGTGGATGGTGGGATAGTTGGCCTGTTGGAGGGTGGGGAGATGGAATGGTTGGTGTGAGAGAGGAAGGAGGACTGGGATAGTTGGACTTGATTGAGAATAGATAGATGGCTAGGCTGCATTGTTGCAGGGTAGTTTGATGGCTGTTTGGCTGGCTGCTGGAGAGACCAATAAAGTGCTCTGGACAAAACAGTTAATTAAGTGGAGTGTGGTTAAATCTGTTGGGTTGTTTAGAGCTCTGTGATTCATACACCCTACACCCAAGTTTCCCAAAAGAGCTGTCTCTCCCCATATCCATCCCGTCCTCCCCTCCCAGAGCCCTAGCCCCACACACAGTGGGTGCAGATCAGCATGTACTTGATAGATATCTGCCTCGTGCTGCCCGGGCTAGCCAAGTAGAAGAGGGAGCCAGCCAAGGAAGCTTGGGGCTGGTGGATGGTAAAGCCCTTCTTCACTTTGAAGGAGACGTCTGTCCCATCCACTGGGATCTCTGCAAGGGGGACCTCCCAGTGTGGGGTCCCTTGGACCAGCGGGTTGGTCAGCTGGCAGGGAAGCAGGACTGGCTGATGGGTGCATAGCTGTGCCACCTCATAGTAATTTTCCATAGGGACAAAGAGCTCCTGTGGGTCTGGGAGTGAGGGAGAGAGGAGCAGCAGCAGGGGCTGATTCATTGCTTCCAGATGCTCTAGAACCACCCAGGAGCAGGAGGTCACTCAGGGGACCTTGAAACCTCACTTTCTCTTCCCATCTCCATCCTTCAAGCTCTTTCCTCTTCCACAAGGGGTCCTGGACTGAGGATGCTAAAGCGAGCCTGCTAGTTCCAGTTCTGTCTTTAGCTCGCTGTGTGTCTCTATTCTCTTTCTCTCTGTGGTCTTTATTAGGTACAATGAGGGGTTTGGACTGCTTGGACTCTAAAGGCCCTTCTTTGCGAAAAATACAGAAAATAATGAACTTGAAATCAAAGTTTCCAGTTTGATTTTCAGTGTAATCCCACCTATAGGAATCTTAACTCACTCTCTGCCTCTGAGAGTTGTCTTCTCCTATGTCAGAAGGGAGCAATAACCTCATTCTGGTCTATTTTATGAAGCCGATAAGAAGTAAATGAGATATTGGATATGAGGCACCAGGCCCGTGGGAAGCAAGCATTCATCACACTCTTTCAAGGTACTCTCAACAACACAATCTCAGGTCAGATCCTTGGGTGCACAATGGTATGGTGAGCAGGAATTGTCTGCGGACCGCCTTCAACAACAGTGTTGTCCAATGAAACTTCCTATGATGATGGAAATGTTCTGTCTTTCCATTGCCCAACATGTAGCTTTTGGGCACTTAAATGTAGCTAATGCAAGTGAGAAACAGATTTTTTATTTGGTTTAAATTCAAAAAGCCACATCTGTTTAGTGGTTTCTATATTCTGTGAAATGGCTCTACACTTACACAAATGGAATGGTTCTTAACTTTGGCTACACATTCAAATCACCTGAAGTGCCTTTAAAATGACCAATTCCAGAGCATCACCCCCAGACCTGGTAAATCAGAGCTGCCTTGAAGTGGGGGGCTTGGTGTTTTAGTTTGAAAAGCTTAGCAGGTGACCCTATCATGCTGCCAGAGTTGGGAAGCCCTGGATACTTATTCCATAATCTGCACTGCAAGCCCCATTTTTATTTTTTATCTTGAGACAGGGTCTCATTAAGTTACTCAGGCTTCCTCTGGCCTCAAACTTGTGATCCTCCTTCCTCTGCCTCCTAACTTCCTATGATTAGAGGTGTGCACCACTGCACCGAGCTTCAGCCTCAAGACCCCTCCAGTCTTAATGGGAGAGGGGCCCTTGAATCTGTGTTGTTGTTGCTGGTGTTGTTGTTTGAGACAGCAGCTCGCTACATAGCCTAGGCTGGCCTGGAACTCTCAATCCTCCTGCCTCCTCCTCCCGAGGACTGGAATTAAGGTGGGCACCACCACGCCCAGCTGTAACCTGTGTTTTTAACAGCTTCTTAGGTGATGCTAGTAATCCGTGAAGGATAGCCAGGTGCTAAGGCACATGCCCGTTATCCCAGGGACGAGGGAGGCAGAGGCAAGAGGACGGCAGGTTCGAGACAAGAGGCAGCCTGTGTAAATTAGTGAGACCCTCTCTCAAGACAAAATATTAAAAAGGGATTGGAGGTGCAGTTCCGTGGTAGAGTGCTTGTCTAGTATGCACAGGCCCCTGGCTTTAACCCCCAGTACGGCAAAAAATAAAAAAAAATAAAATAAAAAACAGGCAAGAACTAGGTTGGATAATTACTACCATTATGACTGTGTTTGAGTAAGGGACATTGCTGATTCTAGAAAAGTCATGCTCTTCCTCAGTTGGACAAATTGGACTCTGACTACTGGGCTCTCAGTGGAACTACCCATAGAATCACAGAAGTCACAGAAGGATGCTGGAGGTCACACTCCCTCATTCTACAGATAGGCCTAAAAGGAAAGCTTTAAGAGTTAGACCGGGAAGACTTTTCCTGGTTCTTGGACATCCTGACTCCAGGGCACCAGTGAAAAAGACGAAGGTCTTTCCCTGCCAGGTGTTTCCCTGCCGGGCCTCGCCTTCTGCGCACCCGCCGTCCTGGCAGGGCCCTACTGGCAGCTGTATTCCCCCGGCTGGGCGCCGGAGGAGTTCACCACGAGCGGCTGGCTGTGCTGCCTGAAGTGCCTGATTCTGAAAGACAGTCGATGGGAGCAAGATGGCATGAGATCGAGGTGTCCCAAGACAACTAGTGGGCAGCATTTGGTCTGCAGACCGCCCTGCATCCTCCCTGGCTTTACCCACCCACCAGATCTTCCCCACTTTACTTAGCCCAGTTGGCATTTGTCTTGGCCCCACCCACCGTTTCTGAAAGGCTCGCCTAACCCCACTCCCTCTTGCGCACCTTCCACTTGGCCATCTGCTCCCCACTGACTGTGTCCACACATTGCAAACCGAATTCCCAAAATGCCTCTGCGCTCCTTGGCACCTTCCTCAAGTGACCTCCTTCAGGCCAGCAAGCACCCTCCAAACACCTTCCTGCGCCAAAGGAGATGGAAATCTCATCGTAAGTGGCTGCCGTGAGACAAATCTTGCAATCCAGCCTCTGCCTGAGTTCCTTTTGGGATGATGGGCAGCAATGCTGGTGGGCTCATCTTTGCCTTTGTTGCTTCCCCATAATGGTGCCCCGGGTAAAGGGTGGTCTTCAGCCTGACATCCAAGCACGGATAGGTCAGATGGCCTCCTTTGCTTCCCCTCACCCCCAACACACACACCTTTGTCCTTGCAGCACGGCTGGCTGCCCCCACATCCCCCAGCGATGCAGCCGGGCTGCAGGAAGGCGCCCCTCACCCTCTTGAACCACGGTGCATCTGATGGGTCGTGAGGGCGCTTTTACTTTCTTTTGGGTGACTAGTGTGCCTCACAGGATACCCAGTGTGGGTTCTGAGCCGTTGCGACCCCTGGAAACTGTCTGCGTGCTTGTGAACTTCTCCCCAGTACCCTGTGACCCATGCCAGGCACATTTGCGTTTGCCTGAATCTTCGGGTCCTAGCTCAGGCGTCCCTTGCCCTCCTCCTCTAGGTAACTGGACACCTCCAGCGAACCACCTTCCCCCACTCCTCCCCGGCAGCACAGCTCCAGGGACTCCCTAGGCTGAATGCTCAGAGGATCCCCCGCCCTCCGAAACTGGCCCATCCCTACCACCTGGCTCAGGATTGGGACGTAGGGGGCTTGGGGCTGCAGAGCCTGGAGCCTCCCTTCCCTGCATCTGCCCGGACTTATGGCGGCCGCCGGACCTTGGCTTTCTCTCTGATCTCTACTTTCTCTGGCTTGGGGCTCCAGAGAGCTGCACCTCACTGAGGCTGGCTCCTCTGAGGCTCCTCTTTTTCTGAGCCTCTGGGATTCTGCTTGCTGTGCTCCTGGGCTTGAGCTGCAAAGAAGACAGCATGGGTGGGAGGTCACCAGCCTTCCCATTCACAGCAAATTCTGGCCTTTCTAGAGTTCTGCTTCCTTTTACACTTTCTGCCTCTATACCCGCCTGCAGCTGAACCACTGTGGCTTGGGATCTGTCAGATCTCAGAAGCTAAGCAGGGGGAGTCTAGTTAGTACTTGGAGGAAGACCGCCTGGGAACACCAGGTACTATAGGCTTGGGAGAAGGACCCAGCAACCCACTCCCAAAAAATAATCAGCCATTGACAACCCTATGAATAGCAGAGATGCACTGGCAATACTGTTTCACCTGTTGTGCATAGAGTTGCTATGTGTCAGACAATGTACTTGATGGCACCTAACAACAACAACAGCCACTACACCAGTAAGCCTCACTCAGAGAGAAACTAAAGCACAGATGATCCAGAAAAAAGGCTACCATCGTGGTTGTATTTGAGTAAGAGACATCGCTGACTCTGGAAGAGTCATGCACTTCCTCTATTGGACGAAGAAGTAGCTACTGCTGATCACCCAGAGATAACCACTGTTAACATCTTGAGGCACATTTTTCTAAGGTTTTTAATGCAAAAAAAAAAAATTGTTAATGGAACAGTACGGGTTTTAATCTGAAATTTCATTTAAGAATATCTTATGATTATCATTCTAAGTCAATGAACATATGTGCAGCAACATTTTCATTTGCTTGTGTGGTATTTTATGCTATAATAATTGATTGCTTCATTGTAGGGCATTTAGGTTGTTTCACATTCTTAACCAAAATAAACAATTCTGAAATAAACATCTTGTGCATGCACCTTTGAACCGATGGCTTCCTTACAGTGATTTCTTGGAAGGAAAACTGCTGGTGGGACCTTACACCCTGTCTTATCCAGGTTTCCACCAGTATTTCAGAACCTTCTGGAAAATGCTCCAAAATATGTCACTTGACCTGAGGTTAGATATGTTAGTAATAGGGAGCCCAGTAGCTGATAGTTACCAACAGAGCCTACAGTATTTCTGGAACAGTCGTAAGCCCCTTTATATACATTTTTTTATCTGGTTCTCTAAATAACTGTAAGGTAAGCATCACTGATTTTACAGATGAGTAGTGGGAGGCTCACTGAGGCTAACTTTGCCAAGGTTCTATGCCGTGCAGTAGGAGGCATAACTCCAGAGCACATGCTATCCGCCAGAGGCTCATCTCCACGCAGAATGCCTCTGGCACAGGAAGCCCTGGCAGATAGTAATGCACTGTTTGCACCTTTACCCATTCATCTCTTTTTTTCTCCCCTGTGGGAAAGGAAACAGAATCACTCCATTTGGCTCCCTATCACCCCAAGCCCCAAATCTTCTCTTTGCACGGAGAGGTTTGCACAATTTGAACCGGGTCCTGAGACTCTTATCCTTCCAGTGGTTCCCAGATGCCATCCCTTTTTCTCTGTCCTCAGTGTGAACACCACTCAGTCAAAGTCCAGACAGCTCACATCTGACCTGTCACAGTAGCCTCCACCTAGTCATCCTGCCTCTAAGTAACCTACACACACACACAGGATACACCTTAAACTATCATGTAAAGAAAAGTTACAAAAGCCTTGGGCCACACCATTGCTGATGGCAATGGCAGGGGCCATTGGAACAGGAGGACTGTATGATCAGCAATAATACACATTATCCCAGTGGAGCTTAGCAACTGTCCAAACCACCATCACCAATATATACAGGTACCCAATTAGCTAAGTAAATATGCCCAAACTTCTGCTTTCACAATTCAGAAGATCTCCCCAGAGTCTCTGGTTGGGGCCTCTATGCCTGGCTTTAGTGAGAAAGGATGTCGCAATGGTTTGGGGGAAGTTTCAGTTGTATGGGAAAAAGTTATTCTGAACCTCTTCCTCAGGGAGAGCACTTAATAGTTCATAGAGACTTTTCCCACCCCCATTCTGGTTTATTCCTGAAAGCAACAATAGGAACAAGCCAAAAGCCAAAAGATGTTATTGGTGCCAGTGGTCTGTGCTGGCCTTGACTCTCGCAGCTCGCCTTCTCTACTCTCCTCCTCCCCTGGCTTGGGGAGGAATTGGACAACCCTTTGTGCCTTGCTAGGTGCCTTTGGCTCTTCAGGGCCCCTGGGCTTGACACAAAGTCTTGCTTGAAGGTCTTATTGATTGAAGATCTTAAATCGCTGGAGTAGGGTGCGATGGTCCAAGGTGATGGGGTCCAGGTGGCAGGTAAAAACAAGAGGTGACACAATCAGCTCTTCTATCAGATGGTAATGGTCTGCAAGAAGGCTTCCCCTGGGCCCGCAGGCCCTGCTTATATAGACTCCAGGAGGGAGGTGGACTGGGGAGTGGCCAACCATGGCAGGGCTCGTGCTTGGGGCAACTGCCACCAACTCCCACGTAAATAGAGTCTTGTAATTGTGCAGTTTTTGTACATGGATAAGGTGCAGCCAATCATGAGTGTCCCTTTCCTGACCAATCATGAGGGTCTGGGTGACTAATCAGAGTGGAGGTAGTCACTCCAGAGCTGGAGTGGTCAGGGGCCATCTTGGGTTATTCCATGGGAGGGGTAGGAGTGAAGCACCAAGGTGTAGGGCAAGGGTCACTTGCCCTAGAGGACAGAGGTCAGTCCTCCAAGTGGACCAGATGGGCTCCTACCTTGGTGATACACTCTAGGATTCCCTAACAGCAGGTGAAAAAACTAAGCTTCAGATAGAGCAGCTGGATTCAGCATATTAATGAATTGACCAAGAATGTTGAAATCTGGTATCTAAAAATGAAAGTTCTCTAAGGAGGTGGCCAGGTGACTCCAGAGAAAGGCAGGTCAGCCTTGGTAAGTGGATGTGGATTTTCACTCCAGGAATTTCACATTTTGAATCTTTGCCCTACCACAAACCAGCTGGGTCATGTTAGCCAAACCATTTAATTTCTCTGAGCCTCATTTTCTTCCGTTAGAAAATGAGTACAAGAGCACTTGCCTTATAGGACTAATATGTCTGTTAAATGAGATAGTATACATAAAGCAGTTAGAACACAGTGCCTGGCACATAATAGATGTTCAACAAATAGCGGTCATCATGAAGAGTACATTCGTTTCTTATTGCTACTGTAACAAACCTAGTGGCTAAAAAACACAAACTTATTATGTTGCAGTTCTGGAGGTCAAATGTCTGAAAAGGGGTTCCCTGGGCCAACATCAAGGTGCCAGCAGAGCTGCTTCCTTCTGAAGGCTAGTGGAAATCTTTTTTTTTTTTTTTTGCCTTTTCCAGTGTCTAGATGTCACCCATATTCTTGGCTTATGGCCCTATTTCTCCATTGTCAAAGCTAGCAATGTTGGGCCAAGTCTCCCTCATGCTCCCATCTCTGCAGTTCTCTCTTCTGAGTCCCTCTTCCACTTTTAAGTGATTACACTAGGCCCATCTGACTCAGTAATCCAGTATATGCTCCCTATTTTAAGGTCAGCTGATTGCTTTTATTAGGTGCCATAAGATTGTGTCCAACTCACAGTGACCCTCATAGGGTTTTCGATGGCTGATTGTTTCAGGAGTGGACTACCACATCCTGCTCCCATTTTTGCAGTGCTGGGGATTGAATCCAGGTCCTCAGGGACTACAGAGCAGCACTATACCAACTGAGCTAAACCCCAGCCTGGTCAGCTGATTAGCAAACTTAATTCTATCATTGACCTTAACTCCTAATAGCCATAGAAAGATGTGAGGTTAGGGCATGTATATATTTAAGAAGGCTGGGATTTAGCTCAGTTGGTAGAGCACTACACTACAGTCTCTGAGGTCCCAAGTTCAATTCCCAGCACCGCAAAAATGGGAGAAGGACCTGGCAATCCACTCCCAAGGCAATCCCGAAACAGTCAGCCATTGAAAACCCTATGAGGGTCGCTGTGAGTCGGATACCGACTCGACGGCACCTAACAACAACAACATATATTTAAGAAGCCATCATTCTGCTCACTACAAATTGTGGGCGTGTGTGTGTGTGTGTGTGTGTGTGTGTGTGTGTTGTTTTGTTCTGTTTGAGACAGTGTCTTATTATGCGACCTATGCTGGCCCCAAACTTGCAATCTTCCTGCCTTAGCCTCCGGGCTGCTGGGATTATAGGTGTGCACATCACCCCAGGCTCTTTTTTTTTTTTTTTTTTTCAGTACTGTGGGGTTGAAGCTAGGGCCTCGCACATACTTTGCAAGCACTCTACCACTAATCTGCACCTGAGCTCCTTGTGCATTTTTTAAAATTGAGACAGGGTCTTGCTAAATTACACAGGCTGCCTCTGGCCTTGAACCTGCCATCCTCCAGCCTCTTACAAGCATGCATCACTGCACCTGGGTCTCATTTCAAAAAAAAATCCAAACATAAAGTTAGTGTTTAATAGCCAAACCTTCACAGACAGGGGCCTGCCATGGAGCAGAAGCAAGCTAATCAGAGAACATAAGGGAGGGGCTACGAGGCTGGATTTTTTGATTGCCAGAATGGGGAGGCTGAACTAGAGCAGCTGACAGGTGGAAGTCACTGCGTTCTGGCCACTTCCTGTTTGGGTCTAGAGTTGAAATCTGACCAAGGGTTGGGTTAGATGGCTCCCAGAGCTGGGTCTGTGCTGGCCTGGTTCCCAAAGGGCCCATAGTGAGTCCCAATTGTAGGGTGCTGTGAATGTGTTTTCTCAGCTGATGCTGCACCTCCTGGGACTGAGTGGCTGGCAGGCCTTGGGGCAGGGCCTCTCCAGGAGCACTGCAAGGTAGCTGCAGCTTCTGAGCTCCTGGGTTTGCCAAGTCACCTAGGCAAACTTATCGATGACAAGTTTGACTTCAGAACCTGATGATGATGATCACCATCATCATCATAACTAAAATTACTGGGTGCCCAGGCACCTGGCAAAGTGATTTCTATGAATTATCTTATTCAGTTCACAAAGCCCTAACTGACAGCTCCGTTTTACAGATGATGAAGCCAAGTGTCAAAGAAGTTGTGTGGTTTGCCCAAGGCCACCAACTGAAAGGGAGCCTATTTGATGCTACCTCTTGGTGTGGCTCATTTTGCTGTCTCTGAGTCTGAAGTTTTCCCACCTATACAATGAAGAGATTGGACCAAACCAAAGATTTCCAAGTTCAAAAACAAACCAATCAATAGATAGATTACAGGAAACAGAATGCTTCCCTGCAACACTAGAAAGCTAATGTTTAAAAAGAAATAATGATAGTGTTATCTTCCTTTTCTCCATACACCCTGAACCCCAGTACCCTCCAAGGCAGGCTGTGGGGTGGTGGGATTCCTCAAAACATAGTTTTAAGTCCCTGGGCTCTTAAGGCTCTCTTTCACTGTTCATGGTTAAGGTCATCCCACCTCCAGTATCCCCCATACTCCAATTCCTCCTTCAAACACCACCCAGTTTCCACATGAGCCCTTTGCTAAAGGGCTCCTTTCTTCCCACAAAGGTGCCTGGCCTTTCCTGCATGGAATGTTCCCTAAAGAGTAAGCACCAGATGGAAACATTTCCAATGGCCAGACAGTATCTGGAAAAGGAAATCTAGGATGACAACATCTCCCCACATCCTGTTCTAAGCCCAGCCCCACCTCTTCCTGGGAGGGCTGGAAATAGAGAGATAGAGGTGATATCTCCCTCGGGCCTTGGCCTCTTCTCAGGATCTATCCAGTGTCTCATTCTAGGCTCTAAGTCCTCAGACCTTGCCCCCAATGGAGCCCTAAAACTGTTGACCCTTTTGAGGAAAAATATGGACACATAAAGAACCTAGGAATAGCTAGGCACCATGGCATATGCCTGTAATTCCAGCGACTCAGGAGGCTGAGGCTGAAGGATCATGAGTTTGAGGCGGCCAGAGGTGGCCCATGCAACTTAGCAAGAACCCTGTCCCAAAATAAAAATAAAAAAACAGGCTGGGGTGTGGCTCAGTGGTAGAGCACATGTCTGACATGTGTGAGGCCCTGAGTTCAACCCCCCAGTACTACCAAAAATAAAAATAAAAAAATAAAAACTACAAGTAAGCACACAGACTCTTGGAATTATAGAGTCATAGTAGAATGGGTTTGGGGTCTATAAAATTAAAATAATATTGCTACCCTTTATTGAATATGTATGTAGTAGATCTAGATTAAACATTTGTGAACATGATATCATTTAATCTTTAAAACCACCCTATAATTTTGAGATTTATGTTATCCCATTTTGCTTCTAAATAAGCTGAGTCTTAGGGACTTGATCCTGTTAAATAAATATTGTCTGAGTGGAGGAGCGGGGATATTTCTATCAGACTTCAGAGTTCCACATTCTCTGAACCATAACATGAGTCCCACAAGGCTGGATTTAAAATGAGAATCTCTGACTTCAGATCAGAGAGGGCTGTGAAGTCTGGAAAAGTCTTGGGAAAGCACCCTGTCCACCCTTGTCATGCACAGGCGAGGAAGCCAGGCTCAGAGAGGTGATGGGACCAGGCAAAATGGCACAGTGAGGGAAGGAACTAAGTATGGAACTGGGTTCCCCAGGCCATCTACAGGGCACTCCAGGGAAAGTCAGAAACAAGGGGTGTCAAGGTGTCCTGGGGAGCTAAGAGATCTACCAAGACAGAAGGAGCTGGCCATACCTGAAATGACACAGAAGAACAGGCCACAGGCCAGGAAGCAGGGGGCTCTGGAACCCATGGTGATGCAGCCCAGAGCTGAGATGCAGATGCAGGAGCAGAGAGTGTAGGACAGGGACAGTGGGGACAGCAAAGCATGGGTGGAAAGTGGCCAAGGACCCTTGGAGTGGAGGGGAAGGGCCCTGATCTCAAAGGCAAATAAAAATCTTGGGTCTTGGCATCTCCCAGCCTCCAAACAAAATTCCTTTTTCTGGGTTCTCCCTGCCAAGGCAAATGGAGCTATTCAGAGACCTATTCAGGAAAAAACAGGGCTATATCCAGGAAAGGAGGGTCCCCAAGGACAGACCGGCAGGGCTGGGGGAGCAGGAGGGTCATGGGGTGGCCTGAGGACAAAATAGGTGAGTGTGGGAGGTCAGAGGTGGGGCTTGTGCTGGCCTTAAAGCTGGGCTATGTTGCTGCCCAGGAGCCTAAACTGGCCAGCAGGCTGCTTTTGCACACCGTAGGAGTTTTAACTTTTTTTTTCCCATTACTTAGGGGTAGAATCCAGTGCTTCACACATACTTTGCAAGTATTCTATCACTGGGCAGCACCTCAGCCCATTTTTCATTTTTTATAATGAGACAAGGACTTGCTAAATTGCACAGGCTGCCTCTGGTCTCGAACTTGTGGTCCTCTTGCCTTAGCCTCTTGAGTTTCTAGGATTACAGGCATGAGCTACCACGCCAAGCTACTTTTAACACCTTTGTTGTTAGGTACCTTCGAGTAGGGTCTGACTCATAGCAACCCTATATACAACAGATGAAACGCTCCCCGGCACTGTGCCATGTCTGGCACTATTGTCATGCTTCTCTGTCATTCGAAGGGCTTTCAATAGCTGATTGTTTTTGGGGGGTTGGCTTCCATATCCTTCTCCCAAGCCTACAGCACCTGGTATTCCCCGGTAGTCTCCGATCCCAGAGCTGAGCAGGCCCAATCCTCCTTAGTTTCAGAGATCTGACAAGATGGGACACCATGGGGCTAACCTCCAGCTTAACATTTTTCAGTGATTGAAAAAAATTAATATTTAGTAACAAGTGAAAATTATATGAAATTCAAGTTTTAATGTTTGTAAGTAAAGTTTTACTATAACGTGGTCAGGTTCATTCTCATCTGCGTCATCTCTGGTTGCTTTTGCATGACAACAGCAAAATGTGACAGCAATTGTGACTGATCATGTGGCCCACTAAGCCTAAAATATTTACTCTCTGACTCCTTAGAAAAAATGTTTGTTGATCCTTGCAAAAAAAAAAAAAAAAAAGATTTCTTTAAAAATATTTTCTCTTAAATAATGCACAAAATTTATTCTAAAAAAAAAAAAGAGAGAGAGAGAGATAAAACTTAAGTTCCTTTCACCAACTCATTCCTTCCCCTCCCATTCATGGCCCCCTTTCTTCAGAGGTTATTGCCTGGGTGAGTCTCTCAGACCTTTTTCTGCATCTATATATGTATGTGTATATCTATAGAAAAATACAGTATTATTTTGTGAGGGTTTTATTTATTTGTTTTCTGTGAATGCTTTTATCCTGTACATATTTTTCTTAAACTTCCTTTCTTTTTTTTTTTTTTTATTCAACAAGTTTCTTTGGCTCCTGTATAAAGCTACCATTATTCTTTTTTAAGTGCTACATAGTATCCCATGCCTAGTCCAAGGGAATTTAGGTTGTTTCAGGAATTTCCTATTAGAAATAATGTTGCAGTGAGCAAAAATTAGCATTTCAAGGCTCCAATAACTACATTACCTTAAAGAAAATATTTGCTGAAGGAAATAACTCTGTTCCACACAGATATGTCACTGGATGTACTTTTCCTGGTGTATGTTTGTCACCTAAGTAAACATGGAAGCCCAAATCCCTCCAAACATAGCCTTGAGCCTCTTGCTCCCCTGCAGTTGTTGTTGTTAGGTGCCATGGGGTTAGTATCTGACTCTTATTGACCCTATGTACAACAGACGAAACACTATTTAGTGCTTCTCTGCTATTCATAGGGTTTTCAATGGTTAATTGTTTGGGGGGAGTGGGTGGCCCAGTCCCAAGCCTACAGCACCCGGTGTTACCAGTGGTATCCCATCCAGGTACTAACCAACTCTGACCCTGCTTAGCTTCTGAGAGCTGATGGAATCAGTCGCCACAGTGGCACAGCTGCAGCCTATGCTCCCCTACACAGTTTTGTCCATATCCTAATGTAACTCGTGGCCACGAGAATCTTTCAGAGTTCTGGGGAAACAGTGGTCATTCTTGGAACTAAGGGGCAGGGTGGTGGGGTGGGAAGCAGCAGAGACCTGAAACTGGGCTCCACTTCATGCTTTGCCACTTGCAGGGTGATCTTGCCCAGCCTCCTCTCCATAAGCCCCAGGCTCCCCTTCTATTCAAGGAGGGCATTACACACCCAGAGCCCTGGACTTCCTGGGAGCCCACATTCAGTGGCTGAGTCCTGCAAGGAAAGGAGGGACTCTGAGAGGTGGTGGCTTAGCTCCTAGCTTCACAGGCTCAACAATCTCAGGGGAAGTGGTGGCAGCTTTTCAGGTCACCCCATTGAAACCAAGTCCAGCTGAAAGTTTTCCAGGGGGAGAGATTTTGCAAGGAGAGTATCCGCATGTCCTGGATAATGGTCATGCAGGGCCCACCCAAGGCCCTGGAGAATAATGCCCCATTGTGGCCTTGAGCCCAAGATCCAAGGTCTAGACTGGGGGCTGCTGGGGGCTCTCAGAGGACCCAATTCCTCCCCATCTGGCTGCAAGTATCAGAGTTCGGAATGTGAGAAGAACTTGTCTGATTACGTCATGAACGCCCACCTCTGGCTCACGCTTGGTCACTAGCACCTGAGTACTCGGCATGTATCTGCAGAATGAATGAATGAATGAATGAATGAGTAGATGCAGAGACTAGCTCAGCCATCTCCTGTAGTCCAAGAGCTCCCAGAGAGAGAGGAAGAATAGACCTGTGGGGATCAGAGTGTGCAGGGCACAAATGGTCCAGGCAACAATGTGAAATTGGAAAGACCACTCCCTTCCAGGTGTCAGCCCTGGGTGAGTCAGGGGGTCAGTGTTTCGGAAATAGAAGGGCTTGGGAATAAACTCTCCTGGAATCTTGAAACTATGTTGTTGTTGTTGGGTGCCGTCGAGTCGGTATCTGACTCATAGTGACCCTCATAGGGTTTTCAATGGCTGAGTGCTTCGGGATTGCCTTGGGAGTGGATGGCCAGGCCCTTCTCCCATTCTTTAAACTATAGAAGTCATTATTATATAATTTTTATTCATCAACTATTTATGGAGAACATACTTGACCAAGGAATGGAGACATGAAGAAAACAGGCATTAACCAATATCATAACTAAAAATATAAATACCAATTGGAATCCTTGCTATGATGGGAAAGAACAGGATTTCTAGAAGAGACTGTGGGAAGTGTATTGGAGGATGGACTAGAAAGGAATTTGCAGAAAACACTATTTAAGGAGAAACCTACAGGAAGAGCTGGTAATCACTACTTGTGCAAGCTGCTTCCAGGCTTGGAAGAACTTTCATTCCTCACAGGGAGAATAATTTATGCAAATGAAATCTTTCAGTAGAACTTCCAGTAAGGCTTGGCACCTTGGAATCCCAGAAAGAGGATTTCAGAGTATAGAGTCTTTATCTTATAGAATCTTGAAACAAATATAGATTCTCCATTGAATAAATGGAATCTTAGAATGTTAGAGACTCAGAGTCTTCACCTAGGTGAACAAAGGGAATCTTAAAAGACAATTCATTCCCTCTTCTCCTCTGTCCTGTTGATTGTACAGATAAAAATAAAGGTGCAAGGTCATAGAACCCAGCCAGAACTAACACTCACCTCTGATTATGAATAGACCATGACTCTATTCACTTAATGAATAAAAACAGCAACACTTATATTTATTCTTATTACCATGAGCTAGTGGCTGCTAAATGATTTCTATCATTGTATCAGTGAATTCAAACAACAGTCTTGTTGCATAAATACTTTTATAATTCCTATGTATTATAACTGAGAAAACAAAAACTCAGACAAAAAATAAATAAATGGTTCGGGGTCACTCAGCTAAAATGTAGCTGAGCCAGAAACCCAGAGCTTTTCTGTTTATTTGCTTTTAATCTAAAGCCTGTGCTTTAAAGCACTATAGTACCCTGCCTTCTTTGATTACAGCTACGTTCAGGCCTACCATCTTCCCAGTGAGTCCTCTCTCTCTAGAAATGCCTCTTGGAGGTCAAGAAAAACTCCGAAAGTGTAACTTTGCCTGGGAGATCTGTAATATACTGTCAAGTTCAAAAAAGTCTTCTGAAGATCCAAATGCTGATAACCCTATAGCAATGAGTTTGCTATAAGCAATGCTATAAGAAATAGCATGGGGTTAAGGAAATAGTCTGGGGTTAGGAGTCAGAAAATCTGGGTTCCCGAGAGTTCAGGCACTTAGCTGTGCTATCCATGGCCACACCTGAGCCTTCCTGGGCTCAGACTCCATGTGTTTTGTGAGTTTTAGTTGTTGTTGTTGTTGTTTTGTTTTGTTTTTAGTACTAGGGAGTTGAACCCAAGGCCTTGTGCATGCTACGGAAGTGCTCTACCATTAAGCTGCACCCTCGATCCTCTTTTTATTATTTGTTTATTTATTTATTTATTTATTCATTCATTCATTTTGGCAGGGTCAGGTTGTGCAGGCTGCCTCTGGCCTCAAACCTGCGATCTTCCTGCCTCAGCTTCATGAGTAGCTGAGGTCTCAGGCTTGCACCATGCTGCCAGGCCCCACATCTCTTAGAGAGGATCAGAGAGCCTGTTCGCCTGCCTCCGCTGTGAAGAGACAAAGGATGCAAGTGTGTTTCCTGACTTAGGAAATACAGTCATGCACCACATAACAATGGTTCAGTCAGGGACAGACCACACATACCATGAGGTCCCTTAAGGTTATAAAGGCACTGAAAACTTCCTGTCCCTGATGACACGATAGCCATTGTAATCTCACAGTGCAGATCTCATGAGCATTACTCGTGAGTCTCTGCTGCTGCTGGGGCAAACAAACCTTCCCTGCTGGCAGTTCTATAAAAGCATAGCAGACATAACTGTGTACAGTAACACTTGATAATGATAATAAATGATCCTGTTACTGGTGAATATATTTACTACACTGGACTTTGTATCACTGTTTTAGAGTATTCTCCTTCAACTTCTTTTCACCCATTACTTAGGGGTTGAACTCAGGGCCTTGCACATATTTTACAAGCACTCTACTTCTAGGCTGTACCCCCAGTCCCTTTTTATTTTTTATTTTGAGTCAGTCTCGCTAAATCACACAGACTGTCTCTGGCCTTGAACCTGCGATACTCCTGCCACTGCGTCCAGTTCTTTTTGTTTGTCTTTTGTCTTTTGAAACAAGGTCTTGCTGTGTAGCCCAGACTGGCCGGGAACTCACTTTGTAGATCAGGCTGGCCTCAAATGCTTGTCAATCCTCCTGCCTCAGCCTCCACAGTGTTGGGATTATAGGCATGCACCACTATCCCCAGCTATTCCTTCTACTTATTCAAAAAATTTACCGTAAACCAGTGCTATGTTATGCTGGCAGCAGCCTCATCTCAGGTTTACCCTGTCCCTGTGTTGTGTCATTTTTCTCTCATGCTCAGTTTAAACTTGTGTTACTTTGTTCATCAGGGCCCCTGTATGTGCAAAATCCACTGCTAATGTTGCCAGTAACAGGTCATGTCAAAATAAAATGAAAAGTGATTAAGGCCAGGTGCCCTGGCACACACTTGTAATCCCAGCCCTCAGGAGGCTGAGGCAAGAGGATGAAGAGTTTGAGGCCAACCTGGGATATACAGTAAGACACTATCAGGAGAAAAAGAAGGAAAAGGAGAAGGCAGGAGGAGGTGGAGGAGGAGGACAGAAGGAAGAGGAGGAGAAGGAGGAGGGAAGGAAGGAAGGAAGAAGAAGAAAAGGAAGAAGTAGGAGGAGAAGGAGGAAAAGAAGAAGGAAGAAAAGGAAGAAGAAGAAGAAGAAAAGGAGGGAGGAGGAGGAGAAGAAAAGGAAGAAGGAGGAGGAGAAGGAGGAAAAGAAGAAGGAGAAGGAGAAAAAGGAAGAAGAAGAGAAGGAGAAGAAGGAGGAGAAGGAGAAGAAGAAGAGGAGGAGGAGCAGCAAGAAAAAGAAGGAGAAGGAGAAGAAAAGGAAGGAGGAAGAGGAGAAGAAGAAGGATGAGGAGGAGAAGGGAGAAGAAGAAGAAGAGGAGGAGGAGGAGGAGGAGTTATTAGTAGTAGAAGTGGTGGTGGAAACCTGTAATCCCAGCATTCAGAAGGTGGAGGCAAGAAGATTGGGGGTTCGTGGCCAGCCTGGTTTACATAGCAAGTTCCAGGCCAGCTCAGGCTACACAGTGAGACCTTGTCTCAAAAAATAAATAAATAGCCGGGCGCGGTGGCGCACACCTGTAATCCCAGCAGCTCAGAGGCAGAGGCGGGAGGATCACAAGTTTGAGACCATAGGCAGTCTGCATAACTTAGCAAGAACCTGTCTCGAAAAAATAATAAAAAAAGTAAAAAAAAAAAAAAAAAAAGGGGCTGGGGGTGCAGCTCAGTGGTCCAGCACTTGCAAAGCGTGCACATGAGGCCCTGGGTTCAACCCTCAGTCCTGCAAAAAAAAAAAAAAAAAAAAAAAACAGGCTGAGGCAGGAGAATCAACGTGAATTTGAGGCTATCCTGGGCTATGCAGAGATTTCCTGGCCAGCCTGGGTTACCTTGTAAGACCCTGCCTCAAAGAAACAAACAAGCATAAGAAAAACCAAAAAAGAGACTAAGGACTAGGGTGGTGGGAAACCAGTGATGGCCACTGCTTTCCAGCCAGGCACATTCCTTTCCACCACACCTATGAACTTGAAGTACAAGAACAAAGTGTTGGAACCTTAAGGGATCTGCTTCATTGAAGGCAAGGAGACTAACAAAAATTTGAGAAAGTGCCCAGAATGGAAGAAGACATGAAAAAATGCCTAATGACCTGTTCTGAAGAACAGGGATAGAAGCATGTCCTCTGTGGCACTATGACAGGATGGCCAAAGCAAATGGCTTATTTATGACATTGAAAAAAAGGGCTGGACACAACTATGTTGAATTTACTTCTAGCTGTGGGTGGTCTTAACAACTCAAGAATCAGTCTTCATTACATAATGTGAAGGTGAGTGGTGAGTCTGTGAGTCCTGGGGTGAAAGCAGCTGAAGAAGTTTTGGAGACTCTACATAAGCTGGTTGTGAGGGGAAATTACTGGCCAAAGCCAATCTTCAGAATAGATGAAACCTACATATTCTGGAGAGGAGTGCCTGAGAGGATTTTATCCATAATGAGGCCAAGTCGATGCCATATTTCAAGGCTCTTAGGAACAGGATCTGCCTGCAGCCATACCATGGTGGCGTCCCATCTCATCAGATCTCAGAAGCTAAGCAGGGTCGGGCCTGGTTAGTACTTGGATGGGAGACCACCTGGGAACATCAGGGGTGGTGGGCTTGGGAGAAGGACCCAGCAGCCCGCTCCCAAAAAACAATCAGCCATTGAAAACTATATGAATAGCAGAGAAGCACTAACAATACTGTTTTACCTGGTATATGTTGGGTCACTATGAGTTGGACACCAACTCAATGGCACCTAACAGCAACAACAATGTAGGGTCACTACAAGTTGGACCCTGACTGAACGGCACCTAACAACAACAATAGTAAGGGACAGAATAACGGTCTTGCCTGGGGACAATGTTGCAGGCTACAGATTGAAACCTTTTGTGAGCCAGGCAGGGTGACACACACCTGTAATCCCAGTGATTTGGGAGGCAGAGGCAGGAGGATAGCAGGTTCAAGGCCAGAGGCAGCCTGCATAACTTAGCAAGACCCTATCTCAAGATAAAAAATAAAAAGGGGCTGGGGGGTGCAGCTCAGTCGTAGAATACTTGCAAAGTGTGCACAATGCCCTGGGTTCAGCTCCCCATTATAGGAAAAAAAAAAAAAAAAAACTTTGCGATCTGGTGTGTTGGGAACCCCAGGGCCATCCAGTATATCAGTAAACACACCACTGGGGTGCTACAGGAGCTGTAAGAAGTCAGACATGACCCAGCTCCTCTTCCAAGATGCCCTCCTGAATTGAGAAGAGCTGTTTGAAACTAACAGGCACACGTTCCCAGATTTTGCTTGCTGTTGATAATGCTCCTGCACATCTTCCTTTCATTATTAGTGATCTTGTTTCAAAGTGAAGTATCTCTCTCCAAACACCACCTCTTTGATCCAACCAATGGATTAGGTAGTTATAGCATCTTTGAAGGCCCATGACCTGCAGAGGACCTTGGCTCACGCTGTGGCTGCAGCTGAGGAAGACACTGAGAAGCACCAGTGCAATTCTGGAAGGGTTTCAATATCTGTGACTGCACCCAGAACCTTGCATGGGTTTGGGGTGATGTCACTGAGGAAGGGAAGCTGGAAGAAGACACTCAAGATGTTCATCCACGACTTCAAAAGATTTGCCAAGGAGGAGAGGGTTGCACAAATCAAAAAGGCAAACCTGGGCACTGTTGTGCATGCCTATATAATTGCTAATCCTCTCACCCTGACTCGGGAGGCAGAGGTGAGAGGATCGTGAGTTTGAGGCCAGAATTTGCCTGTGCAATTTAGTAAGACCCTGACTCCAAATTAAAAATTAAAACAATGGGTAGAGCCCTTGCAAAGTATGTGTAAAGCCTTGGGTTCAAACCCAAAGTACTGGAAAAAAAAAATCAACAAGTCTGATGGTTGAGGTTGACAAACAACTTCATTGTGGGTGTGGATGAGGATGACACTGAGGTGCTCTAGAGGAGGTTCCTGAGGAACTGATGAATGAGGAGTTCTTGGAACTAGAACAGGAACACGCAGACAAGGACAAGAGAAAAACTGCAAAAGAAACAGAATCCCCAAGAAAATTCACAGTGAAAGGTTTAGCAGGAGCTTTTGCAGATCTTAACAGCTCCTTAAAATGTTTATAAACATGGACTCCAACACCGAAAGATTTTCACTAACAGAGAAGAAAGTTCATGGAGCATTATCTGCTTACAGCATATCTATAATGAAAAAAATCAAGCCAAGAAATCCACATAGATGTATTTCTGCAAAGAGGAACACCTGCTCACGAAGAGCCTTGGCAAGTAGGCCGCAGTGGTGCATGCCTATAATCCCAGGGACTCAGGAGGCAGAGGCAGGAGGATCGCAGGTTCAAGGCCAGAGGCAGCCTAGGTGATTTAGCGAGACCCTGATGCAAAATAAAAGATAAAAATTGGCTGGGAGTGCAGGTCAGTGGCAGAGCATTTGCAAACTATGTGTGAGGCCCTGGGTTCAATCCCTAAGTACTGTTTAGAAAAAATAATTAAAAAATAAAAATAAAAACACTCTGTGGGTGCTGGGAAATGTTCCAGAAGACATTATCACAGGAGATGACAGCTCTCTGCATGTCATTGTCCTGAGGATATTCCAGAGGGATGAGGTGTAGAAGTGGAAGACAGTGACATTGATAACCCCGACCCCATACAGGCCTAGACTCATGTGTGTTGGTGTCTTAGTTTTTAACAAAAAAGTTTAAAAAATAAAAAAATCTTTTTTTTAAATAGAAAAAAGCTTATAGAATAAGGGTATACAGAAAGAAAATACAATGGGACAGCTGTACAATGTGTGTGTTCTAAGCTTGGTGTTACTACAAAAGAGTCAAAAAGTTAAAAAAGAGAGAGAGAGAAAATATAAAGTGAAAAGTTACAATAAGCTAAGGTTGATTTATTATTGAAGGAAGAAAACTTTTCATAGATTTAATGTAGCCTAATTGTCTGAACCTTCATATGTCTGTCAGCTTGTCATGCTATGGGGGCTTCCGTGTGGCTGTGATGCCGGAAAGTTTGCTACTGGTATCTCAGATACCAGAAGGGCCACCCATGGTGGGCAGGTTTCAGCTGAGCTTCCAGACTAAGACAGACTACAGAGAAGGACCCAGCAACCCACTCCCAGAACAACCAGACATTGAAAATCCTATGAATGGCAGAGAAGCACTGCCAAATATGTTGCTGTTGTTAGGTGCCATCGAGTTGTTTCTGACTCATAGCGACCCTACCAACTGAGCTAAATTCCAGCCTCCCCTGTCAAATATAGAGCAGGAAAATGAGTCCTGAGGCCAGAAGGTATTCAAAAGACAATTACAGAAGTGTTGCCTTCTCAAAGTAGAGTCGATCATAATGACGGGAATGGAGTAAAGCCCCAGGGATTTCCATTTGCTGATGTGGCATAACTCAAAATGAAAAGAAACATAGTGACAGCAACAATGGGCTGAAACATAAAAAGATCGTGTGCATGGCACAGTGTTGGGTAATGTTTCGTTCATTCTGTTGTACACAGGGTCGCTATGAGTCAGACCCTATTCGATGGCCTCTAACCACAACAACAAATGTCCGATATGTAAGTCTGCAGTGTGTGTGGTGATGTTCCAGGCCTTCACACTCACCACCCACCCACCAAATCACCTAGAACAACTGCAGACCTACAAGCTACACTCATGGTAAATTCCCTGGACGCATGTACTACTTTTTATCTGCATGTTTTTTCTTTTTCCTTTCCTTTCTTTCTTTTTTTTTTTTTTTTTTTTTTTGTGGTACTGGGAGTTGAACCCAGAGCCTCGCACTTGCGTGCTTTGCAAGTGCTGGACCACTGAGCTGCATCCCCCAGCCCATTTTTTAAGTTTTTGAAACAGGGTTTCACTAAACTATGCAGCCTGCCTTTGGTCTCAAACTTGCGATCCTTCTGGCTCTACCTCTCAAATTGCTGGGATTACAGGTGTGCGCCACTCTGCCTGGAGCATTTTTTTTCTTAATGCCTATGTAGCCCAGGCTGGCCTCAAACTCACCATCCTCTTGCCTCAACCTGTTGAGTGCTGGAATTACAGATGTGTACCACCATGCCTAGCTCCATTTTCCTTTATATCTTATTTTTCTGTACCTTTTCTATGTTTAGATAGACATATAAAAACCATTTTGTTATAACTGCCTGTACCATTCACTACAGTAACATGCTGTCCAGCTTTACAGCCTAAGAGGCATAGGCCATACCATATAGCCTAGGTGTGTGACAGGCTCTACCATCTAGGTTTGTATAACTACACTATCAGGTTCACACACAATGAACTCACCAAGTGGCACATTTCTCAGGATTCTCCTCATTGTTAAGTGATGCGTGGCTGTATATATGTTGTTGTTGTTGTTGTTGTTAGGTGCTGTCCAATCAGTGTCCAACTCAAAGTGACCCCTATGTACAACAGACATAGGATTTTCAATGGCTGATTGTTTGGGGGGAGGGTGGGTTGCCGGGTCCTTCTCCCTAGCCAGAACACCTGGTGTTCCCAGGTAGTCTCCCATCCAAGTACTAACCAGGCCCGGCCCTGCTTAGCTTCTGAGATCTGATGAGACTGGACACCACAGTGGTATGGCTGCATATAGTGATTCTGAAATCCAGTGGTTTCTCTTCTACCTAACAAATGGAACAGGAGCTAATCTCTCAATGCAGGGCAATTTGGCAATATTTATCGAAAGTCTTAAAAATCTGCATCATTATTTTGTCTGACAAAAAGTTTTAGAAAACAGTCCCAAAGCTATGCTCCAGAGATTAGAAGCAACCTAAATGTCCAACAATAGATACTCAGATAAATTATACTATTGCCACATAATAAAATTTGATGTTTCTAAAAATGTCTTCATAATATTTGATCATATAGAAAGATGTTCATAATAAATTAAGTTTTAAGAAGATAAACTAATACTTGTAGTAAATTTCCATTTTTTTGCAAATAAAAGTATAAACATGTTCAGGTTAGGAGTGTAGCTCAGTTTTAGAGTGTGTACTTAGCATGAGTGAGGCCCTGCCTTCTATCCCCAGCGCAGGAAGGAAAGAAGAGACAAAGAAGAAAGAAAGGAAGGAAGGAAGGAAGGAAAGAAAGGAAAGTATGTGTTACACAAGTTGTACATAAGTATTGCTATTATTGTTATGATTGTATAATAAAAATGGTATGTTATAGTGTGAATGTAGGTATTTTGGATGGTAGAATTATGGCTTTTCCATCTTTTGATCATCTACAATGAATACTTATTCCATTTACAATAAGAAAAACAAACAAAAATCATGAGAAAAGTGATTGGTGATTTTTGTGTGTGTGCAAGATGAATCCAAGGTTTTGGTGCATGCTAACCACACACTTGCCTACTGAGCGAAACCCCCAGCCTGACTGATTTTTAAGACCACCCTTGGCTTGCTTGCTGCTTCTCTCTCTCTCTCTCCACTCTCCAAAGTGACCTCTCTGCCCATAAGGAGCCATCCTCATGTTGCTAAGTCTCCATAGCAGAAAATAATCTGCTTCATGCCAAGTGGCTGGCAAGCCCTTATTTCTCTCCGTGGAGAGAAGCCTTTCCTAACTCTTAAAGAGAAATGCCAGGCACGGAGAGGGGCTTCAGGGGGCATTTTTGTGCAGGGAGGCCCTTCCTGGTTGCCACTGGAGCAGTATTCCTCAGTAGCCCTTTCTGGAAAAACCCAGACTGCACCCCTCTTGGGGTGGAGGCAGAACTGCAACTGGCCAGCAGGTGGCAGTATTCCCACCCATTTCAGTTTCTCCACGGGGCAGCCTGGCCATGTTGAATTTTCTCCTCCTATAATCCGAGTTTCAACGAAGGCCTAGAGAAATGAAGTGAGGACGTCCAGAATCTCAGTGTGTTACTCTGGCCAAAATCACGGTATTTCATCATCTCCCCTACAGACACCTTTGGATGGGCCAATATATGAACGAAGTGGCCTGAGACAGGACCAGAAAGACAAAGTCACCTTAAAGTTTGCCTCCTCCCAGGGTTTGTTTCCACCCCTGAGTCCGAGTGACACCTGCTTACTTCCCATTATACAGCTTAGCTTGTTTCTTCTCTGCACTTAAAAATAAATAAATAAAAATACAGTGTTGAGCTTAAATCTCCCTCTGTATTTCAAATTATTTCCAAAGTACTGCTTCCCAGAAGTGAGATGATCAGCTCAAAGACAATCAGCAATAACTATATGTTAGCTTTTATCCCTACTCACTGCTGCAGCTCCAGCTGCCCTCGGCTCTAAAGTCAGAGGAATGTGGTTTTTAATCCTGCCTCAGTCTCTTAGGCTGGCTTTGGGCAAGTGTGATTCTTTTTTCCTTCCTTCCTTCTTTCCTTCCTTTCTTCCTTTTTGTTTTTGTTTTTGTTTGTTTTTTGTTTGTTTGGTTGGTTGGTTTTTGTTTGTTTTTGTTTGTTTGCTTGCTTACTTTTTAAAAAATTGTGTATTTATTTTTTAGTTAACATACAAAATAATGGTTTTCAGGGGCTGGGAGTATAATTCAGTGGTAGACCACTTGCCTAGCATGCATGAGGCCATAGGTTCATTCCCCAGCACCACAAAAGAGAGAGAGAGAGAGAGAGAGAGAGAGAGAGAGAGAGAAAAGAAGAAAAAATTAGCCAGGTGTGGTGATGCATGCCTGTAATCCCAGCACTCAAGAGGCTGAGGTGGGATGATCCTGAGTTCAAGGCCAGCCTGGGCCACATAGTAAGACCTTGTCTCAAAAGAGCAAAAAAATGAGTTTATGACATTTTCATACATGTGTGTCATTATACTTGGGTCATATTCACCCCCATCGCTCTCTCATAGTCCCTCTCCTGTTGGTCCCCTTCTTCTCCAAAAGGGTCCCCTTTGTGTTTTCATATTTTACATATTTTTTAAAAAATCTAGCTTTCGCATATGAGAGAGAACATATGATATTTATCTTTCTGATCTGGCTCATTTTGCTTAACATGATGGTCTCCAGTTGCATCCATTTTTCTGCCAATGACATAATTTTGTTGTTCTTTATGGCCAAATAATACTGCCTGGTGTATATATACCACATTTTCTTTATCCACTCATCTGCTGATGAGCACCAAGGCTGATTGCATGACTTGATTCTTGAGGTTAGTGTCGTAATAAACATGAGTGAGCAGCTATCTCTGTTGTAAACTGATTTGGATTCCTTCGGGATAGCCCCAGGAGTGGTATAGCTGAGTCACACAGTAGCTCTAGTTTTAGGTTCTTGAGGAGCCTCCCTACTGATTTCACAGTGGATGCACTAATTGTATATACTCACCAACAGTGTAGTAGGGTTCCACTCTCCCCAAATCCTCACCAGCATTTGTTGTTTTCATGCCAGTCATTCAGCCTGGGAAGAAATGGAATCTCAATGCAGTTCTGATGTGCATTTTTCAATACTTGGGGGCTGAACCCAGGGCCTTGTGCATACTTTGCAAATGCTCTACCACTGAGCTGCACCCCCAACCCATTTCTTATTTTTTTGAGTCAGGATCTCGCTTAAGTTACACAGGCTGCCTCTGGCCTCAAACTCACGATCCTCCTGCCTCCGCCTCCCAAGTCACTGGGATTATGGGTATACGCCACTCTATCTGGCCAAAGGTAATAATTTCTATGAATTTCAGTCACTTTTACTGCAAATTAAGAATACTAATGGCTGCTATACTTGTGCGTTAGATTTCATTCTCTCCCCAAATATAGCCCTAATAATTTCCCCCTCCCTGCTCTACATCAAATTCTACTCTTTATCTGATCGTTCCCATCAGCATAAAAACATGCTCTTAGGTCTTCAGTCTTTAAAATAAAAATCAAACTGAATCCCTTCTCTTGACACAGGTTCCCCTACCAGACACTGCCCATTTCCTTGCTGGCCCTTCCAGGATAACTGGAGTAAGCAGCTCATGCTCATTTTCTTAAGTCACTTCCTATCAGGGCTTTGCCTTGAGCACCCACCACTCTACTCTTCACTGCAAGAGAAACATTGACATTGATGTTGTTAAGTCCAGTGACAGACTCCTGGATGGTCCTGCTTGACCTAAAAGCATGTGACATAACTGGGCAGGCCCTCTTCCTTGAAGCTCATTTCCACCTGCCTTCCACGCTCTCCTACAGTTGCCACATTCCGTCTCACTGCCAGTTTCTCCCCAGCCTTCCCTGCTGGACCCTTCCCTTCTCCTCCACCCTTAAGGGGGTCTCAGACTTGGTCCTCAGTCCTCTCCTCCCCAAGGACCTCATCTCCCACTCTCCAGCCTAACCAACCTATCCAACTGCCTATGTCCCATCTCCCCTCGGGTGTCTACTAGAAATCTTACCCAAGTGGGTCAAAAACTGAACTCCTCCTCTTTTCCTCCCTGCCACTCCCAAGATTGCCTGCTGCCTTGCTCATCTCAGTGGATGGGGACCCCATCCTTCCGGAGCTCAGGCCAAGATCCTTGAAGTCATTCTTGACTCTTATTTTGGGAGGAGGGTGCTGGGGACAGGACCCAGAGTCTTGAACACACTAGGCACACTCTCTACCACAGAGCTACATCGCCAGCCTCCTCTCTTTCTTTCTTACTTCCCATCCAACCTTCCAGGAAATCATGCTCCATCAACTTGCAAACACACCCAGGCTCTAAACACCTCCCACTGCCTTCATTAATACTCTGGCTGAAACCCCATCAAATCTTGCCTAGAAAACCACAAAGCCTCCTAAAAAGCCAGGCACGGTGACATGCCCCATAATCTCAGCACTAAGGAGGCTGAGGAAGGAGGATTGTGAGATCAAGGGCAGCCTGAGCTACATAGTAAGACTCTAAAATGAAGAAATTAAAAACTTCCTAAAAGATTCATTTTTCCAATCTTGCCTCCCAACAGCATTCATTATTCTCAGAGGAGTCTTTAGTGACCCTTTAAATAATATGTCATATCCAGAATGTAAAAAGAACACTTACAATTCAACAACAAAAAAGACAACTTAGTTAAAAAATGGACCAACCACTTGAATAGACATTTCCCTAAAGCCATGTACAAACAGATCAACATGTATGTACAAAGAAGGCTGATGTGTTAAGTCTGTAGCTAAAGGCAAATCAAAATGACAACTAGACACCATTTCATAATAACTAGGAAAGCAATTTTTTAAATGAAATAAAATATAAGTGTTCAGGCTAAGCACTGTGGCACACACCTGTAATCCCAGCAGCTATGGAGGCTAAGGCAGGAAGACTGAGAGTTTGAGGCCAGAGGCAGCCTGTGACACTTAACAAGACTCTGTCTCAAAATAAAGAACAAAAATAAGACTGGGGATGCAGCTCAGTGTAGAGCACTTGCCGAGCATGTGCAAGGCCCTGGGTTCAACCCCCAAGTACTGAAAAAAAATACAGGTGTTGGGCTGGGGGTGAAGGTCAGTGGTATAGTGCTTGCCTAACATGTTGTGAGGCCCTGGGTTCAATCAAAAACATTACAAAAATAAATTAATTAAATAGACAAATAATACAAGTTTTGGCAAGGATGTGGAGAAATTGGAACCCTTGTACATTGCT